>JACEGR010002722.1:0-45000 GCA_014170235.1 Listronotus bonariensis | reverse complement strand
TACTAAAAAACTTTCGTCTGTTTGCTATGGGATCAGGGTGGTGTCAAAGTATATGAATGAAAAAACCTTAAAAATAATGTATTTTGCTAACTTTGAATCAATTTTAAAATATGGTATTATTTTTTGGGGTCGTGACGGAAACATCCAATCCACTTTTGTTGCACAAAAGCGTCTTATACGGGTTATAAAAAAACTAGAGTTAAATCAATCATGTAGAACTGTATTTAGACAAATGGGAATAATGACAGTGTATGCATTGTACATTTTTGAATGTCTGATGTTCTTATATAGAAATAAACCTTTATTTGAACCACTTAGTAATCACAGTTACAATACCAGAGCTGAGTATTTGTCTTATCCTATACATCGCCTTCAACTAAGTGAGAAAAGCCCAGAATATATGTGTGTTAAATGTTATAATAAGTTACCAACACCAATTAAAAAAATAACGAGCCAAAGGGCATTTAAAATTGAAATTAAAAAATTGTTAATCAACTTAGAGCCTTACTGCATGGATGATTATTTTAATATGTAAGCTATTATAGACTTTTGTGTAATTAATTTATTAGTTTTTGTGACGTCATTTCATTTTTTGTAACTTGTAGAACAAATTATGAAATAAAGATTATTATTATTATTATTATTATATTATCTATCTATCTATCTATCTATGTAACGGAATCTTTGAGCCTAATTTTTACCAACTTCCAGCTATTCAATTTCTTTGAAACTTTGCACACGTATCAAGGACCGATGACAATGCAATAATTTAAAAACAGTATCCCGTTAAGTTCCAGCATTTTCCAGGAAAACCGGAAAAGTGAAAAATCGTACGTTCTGGCGGAGGCGCCAGATTAGACAATTGAATAATCGAACTTGACAACATTTGCCGACGGGTTGGGGACCGGGATAAGGTTGCAACACCTTAGTTAAACAAACAAAATGGCGAAGGAATTTTTAGTGAATAAACTGGAGCATTTAACTAATTGATATATCGAACTAAAAAATGAAAAATAAATAATAGTTTAAAAAACTAAAAAAACACGCTTTTATATGCAACCGAACTAAAAATTAGAAAATAATTTTTCATTACAAAAAGTTTGTCACTTCAGAATAAAAGCGTGGGGTGCTTAATATATTAAATGTTATAATTATTCTATTTGCAAATATCTATGAGGGAAAAGTTATGAAAAAATAGTAAAATGCACCCCACGCTTTTTACTCTGAAGTGACAAACTTTGTAATGAAAAATTATTTTCTAATTTTTAGTTCGGTTGCATATAAAAGCGTGTTTTTTAGTTTTTTAAACTATTATTTATTCGTTTAAATATAGCATGCTGGTGATAATAGCATTTTTCAACGTTTATGCTTCACCTGGCGATAACTTGCGTTGATTGGTAGATGGTAGATTTAAGAGGGGCTGGGATAACCATGCACTGTAGCCGCACGGCTTATTGTACACCCTTGTTTTACTACTGGGTAATGACAGCCAGAGAGGACCTAACGTGAGACGAATGTCCTATTCTCGACAACCGAAGACTGGGCCCCCAACCAGGAAAGATCATTTTCATCCCTATTATTTAAACGTTACAACAAAGAATACGAACATTTATTTTAAATAAATGCAGAACAAAATGTAACCCGCTAGATATGGCAAAAATTTGGTCAAATGTCACTTTTCCAGCCACCATGGCGTTTAATAGTGTGAAAATCGACTCCTGAATCAGTCGGCAGTGAAGCTGAAGACCTCCGGAAATAGTGACCTGTATATTTAGCGATAGTAGCGATCGTTTTGCACATATTTTCGAAAGTGTGGATATCCACTGGTTGCTTTGTAAACAAAGAATATCGGCATCGGGGGTCTCATTGCTACATAGGTCCGAACAAGCTGCACATGGTGCAGGAATAAATAATTATTCCTTCGACATCGCCAGGCGTTATGAAAAATTCTCGGGGAACGTTGGTTTTTGTACTAGGTATGAAAATTCTAAAACTGCCCCCTCATAATGTACGTACATCTTCTGGCTTTAGGTTCTTCCACTCATCTCTTTGGCATGCTTCACTTATATCTATTATAAATAACACTTTTAACCTTTAACCACTAACGTGCACTTTTTGTAACGCAACTACTAACGTAGCGTCTCAGACGCTCCGCAATAAATTATGAGTCCTCCATATTAATATTTTTTTATTAAATAGTTTACATTGTTACTAACAACTATTTTTATTTGTACTTAAGAAAAATATATTAAAAGTTAGTTTTTTTCAAAAATAAAAGAAATTAAATTTTCGTTTGTAATGAAAAATACATTCGAGGATAAAACGATCAAGATTTATTTTTACACATGTAAGAACCTTAAAATCAACATTAATTTAAATAAACGAAACATAAATTGATACAAAAAGTGCCAATAAATAAATCATTTTTTTTCATAAAATTGCAAAGCTTCACTATCAACCATTTCAATCAGAGTCGCCATACGTTAATGTAACCCTAACCTAACTAAATTTAAATACCAAACAAATTTATGCAATGCGTATATTTTACAATAAGATTTTGCGCCTTTGTCAAAGACACGTGGCCGACAAAGCGAAAAACAGTTGTCTTGCAGGCAACGGCATGATATAAGAGGCCTGTTCGGAGAGAAATCACAAACTAGTCAGAGCCAATCAGGTTTTACAAATACGTCAGGTGACTAGTTGGAAACTGATCACCTGATTAAATCATAATATTCGATTGGCGCTGACTGGTTTGTGATTTCTCTACTAACAGGCCTAATTGTATCCAGGGTTGCCTGCTTAGGTTGCAGGCATTGATCGTTGTACGATTCTCTCTCTTGGACTTTTTGTTTGACCTCCGGACAGTGCGGACGTGCGTAGAGGACTACAAAGTTCTTCCCGGAGTGGCGGTTAAAGGTACCGTACGGACGTTTTTACTTTCGGGGATCAAGGAAAGATTCACGCTAAATTGACGGAAGGATTGAAGGAAGATTCCTATAAGCTGATGGTATCCTGTTTGGTGGTAAACACGAGGTATTTCTCAAATGGCGGGAAATAGATGGGCGTGCTATGGGAACTGTCAGTAACACCAGTAGCAGATCTTAGTTTGACAGCCGACAATTTATGCATTGCATCGATTGAAGAATTATTTCTGTTTTTTTGGAATTTCTGGGAGCTATGAGCTCGATGATCCAGATTTTACGCCGACGAAGCCCTGGAAAGCGTAGTCCGGAAGGGGGAGAGTGGTGGATTGGACCTGAAGGGACCAAAACCAAGAAAAAAAAATAGAATAGATTCTCTCTCTTTTAACTTTCTGAATTGCGAGTGTGTGCTTTCTTCTTTGGTTTTAATGTATTTTATTCAAGCTAAATTATGACCTAGTGACAGGGGCGGTCATAAGGGGGCATGGGGGCCCCCTTTCATGTCACGTCCTTTGTAACCGATAACATTTTTTTTCCTTAACACACCTAATTGCAAATATGGGAATTTAATTATGATATGGCCCCCTCGGAAAGTTGATATGACTGCCCTTGCCCAGTGAATTCTCTTCAATCTCGCAAAGGGAGTTTTTGCATATTAATAGATTTGAAGGGAGTTTTTGCATTATTATAGATTTGAGCGTTTTCTTTCTTAGAATTGTTAATATTTTTAAATTTTATTATGAATTAGGTGGGTCATTGCCCAAATAACCTTATGGACGAGCTGCGCCTGATCTAAACAAGTTTTTTAAATAATAATTTCTTCGAAGTTTAAAAATACAGGTAGTTTCTCTTATGCTAAATTTGTAATATTGCATCTACTTTGTAAACTCTGGGATTTATTTAACACGTTGACTGCCATGTGCATATATATTATTAACACACAACTGGCCCACCGCGCCATGTGTATAAATATATTATTCACAAGCAGCACTTGATTCCAGGCCATGTCATCTACAGAATATGCACATCTACCATGCTTTTCTTATGGGGAATCTGTTGGTACGGCGTGGGATTAAATTGGTATAAGTTGGTTTGGTAATTTTACGATTTATGTTTTTTGTTAATAGGTATCTGAAATGTTAAAAATAAATAAAATTTGCAATAATAAAACTACTTCGGCGCAGCGGACACGATTATAAAATTCGATTTGACAGTCAACGTGTTAAACTCTGATCAATATTTTGTGAATTGAGACATATGCAGGGATTTTTATCAATAACAATTTTTTTTAAATAAAAAATTATGGTTTAACAATTAAGCTGGTCACTGTATAAATCAAATATAAACATAAACATATTCATACGATTATAAGTAAACTCTTCGCAATGTTTTTTTCTTATACATATCTTTAAATTATTTATAATCCCAAATTCCAGACAAGCTTAAAAACAAATTTTTCAATTTTGAAGGCCATTGCCAAAATACATAAATATTACAAAAAATGGCATATTTTCACTGCAAGGGCGTATAATAATTGTAGTGTATGCTAAAATTTGTGCGCAAAATAAAAACGGTACCAAAAATAACTGTTGTTTATTAAATACAGGAGATAACTCGTAAAATGGTAAAGAAATGTATTATTTTCTACTGGGACCCACCATTTTCAGAATCGTGCCTCTTTTTGAAGATAAACTTAAGTTCTTTAATAAGAGAAGCCGAGTTTAGTTTTTCTTCTTTGCGTTAGTAATTATATTTCGGGGCAAAAAATCTAGGTATTACCTGGCACTCCCGAAAGTCCCAATTGTTGCAAAATAAACTCAATTATGGAACTCACTCTTTTATGTTTAACGTAACCTATACAGTGCTTGCCTAAAGTCAGTATATATACAGGGTGCGTCATAAAAATATATACTTTTGTCCTACCTCTGTATATTAGCACCCATATCACCATTTAATAGATCTTTACAAGAGCTGGTCAGGCGGTATTCAGGTAATTTTCAAAGTAGGGCTATTTTGTTGTAGGAAAAGGTATTATCTTTACATTCTGAGGTTATAAAGTACTCGTTAGAAGCTTTAAAACGATGTGCCACAAGACCCCCTCTTCCATTACTTTTTGTTTTCAAAATGGCGCCCAATTCTTAGTTTGACATTGATCATTTGTCATTTCTTGTCTAAAATTTGGTCAATGTTGTCTTACTAAAGTCCTCAAATTTTCATAAAAATACCAAACATGCAATTCAAAAGTTAGGAGGGGGGTCCTCACTTTAGACAAGCACTGTATATTAAAAATATTGCAATGAGTAATTTCGAGCAACATTCTAAAAATTATAAAAATATTTAAAATTACCAAACTTTAGCCTCTTCTTTTACTTACATTATTAGGTATGATAATATACAAGATTAAGATCCAAAACAAATCCAACGGTACTTTAATATACGGTGATATATCTAACTAAAAGTTTAGTGGAAATTAGAAAGTTTCATAATAAAAAAATACGCCTTATAAATCGATTTGCTATCTTATGCGCCTTAACACACTTAGCCGGTTTTGACGGACAGAGAGATAAAAAATTATACGAAGCCTTTGAGTTTGACGACTTTCCCCGTTCTCTGCGTATGAAAGGTTTCATTTGACTCTATACACTTCGATAGCGTTGGTCCGTCGTCCGTTTTTCCGTCTTTCGCTAATATGAAAAGGCAGTTAGCGCCTTTACACACTAAGCTGGTTTTGACGGACAGAGAGATAAAAATTATACGAAGCCTTTGAGTTTGCCGACTTTCCCCGTTCTCTGCGTATGAAAGGTTCCATTTGACTCTATACACTTCGATAGCGTTGGTCCGTCGCCCGTTTTTCCGTCTTTCGCTAATATGAAAAGGCAGTTAGCGCCTTTACACACTAAGCCGGTTTTGACGGACAGAGAGATAAAAAATTATACGAAGCCTTTAAGTTTGCCGACTTTCCCCGTTCTCTGCATATGAAAGGTTTCATTTGACTCCATACACTTCGATAGCGTTGGTCCGTCGCCCGTTTTTCCGTCTTTCGCTAATATGAAAATGCAGTTAGCCCCTTTACACACTAAGCCGGTTTTGACGGACAGAGAGATAAAAAATTATACGAAGCCTTTAAGTTTGCCGACTTTCCCCGTTCTCTGCATATCAAAGGTTTCATTTGACTCCATACACTTCGATAGCGTTGGTTCGCCGGCGTTGCCCGTATTTCCGTCTTTCGCTAATATGGAAAGGCACCAACACTTACTTATCAAAATTATAAAGTAGGTATTGCAATCTAACCTTAAAATATAGAAAAGTATACTAGTATAACACAAGAAGTTAAAAATATTTTGTCTAATATTAAATTTGAACACTGAACTTTAAATAATTCTTTTTTGTTTTCACTTGCTCATAATAGTTTTAGGATGATGCATTTTACTTACCTTTATTCAGTTAGTTCCAAAAATTTTTGGACAAATAAATGGGTTTTTTAACGGACTTTAAAAAGAAAAGTTATTAATTCGCCTGTATGTTTTTTTTTTTTTTAACGTAGTAGTAGTATAAAGTTTTTATCTTTAACGCAGTTTTTTAAATTTTTTACAGTTTTAGATAACAGTTATTACTTGCTAGATTAATTAAATTTCACACTGTGCATCGTCTGGAAATAAATCGCACAATAATAAGTATGAACATTAAAAATACATATATTTTTTTTCTTACCAAAAATATGTATTATGTGTGTGTTATTAACATGACCTTACTTTATCTTAATATCATTCGCGATCAGACAGAGCGTCGTAAATGTGACATAATGTTCTTAATTTATTCACATATCAGACGAATTATGACTAAAACATTCAAATGAAAAGCCGAAAAATCACCTTTGGATGCCCTTGGCCTTGGTCCAAAATTTGGATTTTAAATTTTTTAAACTTAATATCCGGCCCAGACGAATTTTGAATAGGCTTGTACATACATTTTCGGCAATTCGAAATGTAAATAACGGTCTAGATGGTAATTATTTAGTTACAGTACTGGATTTTTGTTGAAGCTCAGATTTAAATTTTGTTTATATTGTTTATTTTAAAGTAATCCCTTAAAAAAATATATAGGCACTAAGGATCTAAAATGGATATGGCACTAGAGAGCTTGTCTAAATTCAGGATCATCCTTTCTAATTATTGCATTGTTTGATATTTTTAAATGAAAATTTGAGGACAAAAATTGTAAGACAACATAAACCCAATTTTAGACAGAAAATGATATATATCACAGCCTTCTTAAACTATGAGCCGTGAAGTAAGAAAGGCAACGTTGCAAACAACACTGTACAGTAGGAATATTGAAATGAGTTCCTAATAGATTACATGCTAAATATAATTAATTTTTTAAGTGTTTTAAACAAAATATAGGTAGTATTTTTTTTAGGATGTTTTAGACAACATATAGGTATAATTTTAAATACTATAGTTGCCCTAAAAAGCAATAATGTGTCTGCAAAACTTATCAGGAATTTTTCTGCCTTATACAAATTTGTTGGTAAGGATTTAAAAATTTCAAATTGTTATGACGTTTCTTACCCCGCTTTATGCATTTTTTGCGAACAGACCAATGTAGCTTTTTAAATGTTAACTAAACATTTATTAATTAGTAATATTTGCAATACTTAAAATGAATTGAAAGCATGTGTGTTTAGTTATAAATATAAAAGCTTAATTCGTATTACATAAGATGCGCTTTAAAATAACAAACGCTTTAAATTAGGTTTTCCACTATATTTACCCTAAAACCGCCTTAGGTAAATAACTTTCAGAATATCTATATAAATAATATTTTTGGTGAACTTACCAGTATATTTATGCGCATTAGTTGATATAGTCCTTAGGATATTGCTTGGGGTAAATAATTGTTTTTGGTGCACTATACACACTATTGATATCAAATGTAAACCAATTTTTTAAAAACACACTTAGTTAATTAGTAGCCCGTAAAATATATTTGTCCATTTACCGTATAAGTACTACTTTTACTTTTAATTAAAAAAAACACTTATCCGGTCAATAGCGCACAACCAGGCTTTTCTAATTTCGTCGTTTATATATATATATATATATATATATATATATATATATATATATATATATATATATATATATATATATATATATATATATATATATATATATAATAAATATACGCTACGATTTAACTTTTAAAAACAGAAAAAACCTTTTAAGCAATTGTTTAAACTTGTTTTTGTTTACCTCTAAACTTTACTTGACATTCCTACTGTACTGTGTGCCAGATTTCTCCTTCACAAAGTTAGATTCATGTAATGGTATTTTCTTAAAGCTCTTTAAAATTTAATAGTAATATTGGTTAAACTATACAGGGTAGGATAAAAAGTATAGATTTTTTTTAATGACGCACCCTGTATATTATATCACCATTAAATAGATATCTAAAAGCCCTTTAAGAAAATGCCACATAAGGTGTATCTACCTTTATTCGTTTTGGAGATATGGCCATCCAAAGCAGGTATTTAGGTAATTTTCAAGTACCATCGCGTTCAAAAAAACTCAGACAAGCTTATTTGGTTTGATCTCCCGGACTTTTATGAATTACCTGATTTTTCTATATTATAATAATAATGAAACTATCAAAAATTAATAGGTACTTAGTTGTCAGTATAGGTTGTCAGTCAAAAAAATATTCAGTTTTGGCATCTGCTGATATTATGCCTCGTCTAAACCAGCAACAAAAAAGTAATACTACATACAAGAGTTATTGAAGGAGTTGCAATAAGGAATATAGCCAATGAGATTGGCGTAGACAAGAACACCGTTCTACTTGCAAAGAAAAAAATCAATAATTTTGGCGATATGAGAAGAAACCCAGGCTCAGGCCGGGAAAAAAGCTCAAATGCGGAGCAAGATGCCGGTTTAATACAATATTTACAGGCCAATCCATTTCACACCGCTCTCCAAGCCAAAGAAGTCGCTAACTTTCCGGCATCCATTCAAACCGCTAGAAGGAGAATTCGGAATTCCCAAATTATAAGGAATAGGTCCGCAGCAAATAAAATTTTTTGACGGAAGAAAATAAAATTAGACGAATGCGGTTTGCCAGGGAGTTTCTAAATGCAGATAATCTGTGGCCAAAAGTTATTTTTTCTGATGAGAAAACTTTCCAGTCGTGTCATAATGGAAAAATTAGAGTATATAGACCCACTGGAACGAGATATAATAGTCAATATACTAGAAAGGTTGCAAGAAGCGGTAGGTTTTCGGTTAATGTTTGGGCATGGATTAGTGCCAGAGGACCAGGGTTTTAAGAGTTATTCCAGGACGTTTTACTGCGCCCGTTTATAGGGATATATTAGAGCAAGTTATGCTACCATCGGTGGAAGCTGTATATGGGGATGATTTTACTTTTCAGCATGACAACTCGCCAGTCCATCAGGCCCGAATTATTAATGCATTCCTTGACGAAAATAATATTAATGTGCTGCCGTTCCCTCCAAAGAGCCCTGATCTCAACCCGATCGAAAATGTGTGGGGGCTTATGTTAAAAATAATTTACCAACATGATTTTCGACCAAGAAATCAAGAAGAGCTCCAGCAAAAAATTATGCAAGCTTGGGATCATATTGATAACCAGCTTACACAAAATCTAGTGTTTAGTATGCCCCGACGTTTGCGGAGTGTATTAGAAAATAATGGCTCTATTACAAAATATTAATATAGTTTCTATTTTTAAGAGTATAACCTGTTGTTGTTTAAATAATGTAATAATTATTTGATTTATTTAATTTAAATAAAAAACCTTATTTAATTTTTGCGTTTGTGTATTTTTGAAAGCGATGGATCGCGTTTAAAAAAACACACACAAGCTTGTTTTGCTTGATTTCCTACACTTGTATAATTAAGTAATTTAATTCTGTAATAAATAAACCTAGCTGGTATAAATTACCTGAATTGTCTATATCCCAATAATAAAACTATCCAAACTTAACAGGTATTACGTTGTCAGTCAAAAAAATTATAATAGTCAGGGAGCTAGTAGCATATAATATTTTGAGTGTCTGAGTTTTTTTGAACGCTGATGGTACCTATCGCCATTTTTGGGAAGTAAAGGTATTCACTTTATGTTCTGGGGTTATAAGAACTTGTCAAGAGCTTTAAAATAATGTGCCACAAGACCCCCTTTTCATTTAATTTTCTTTTCAAGGCGACCTAAAACCGACATGAATAAAGCCAGGCACTATCCTTATTGGGAGAGATCCCACCATGCATCTGCGCAAGCTCAGATGTCAAAATAAGGCCGAGCGTATTAGTGCATGGCCTTATATTACTGTGCATTATTTCTCTATTGACTTCATATAAAATTCTACAACTAACTCTTCCACAAAAAAGAAAATAACATACAGAGCCCAAATCACTTTTAAAGAAGTTTTTTCTTTTAAAATAGAAAAGTTAACGTCATTTTATTTGACAGTCGAATTCCTTGACAGAGCAAAAGCAGGTGGCAAATTATCAGATGGTTTTATCTAACTAATAAATGCTAACTAGCTATGGTGAATACCGAAAATAATGTCAAATTTTAACTAAGACATTAAACTTAGTGCTTATAGCTTAGAGCTGTAAATAAAAATGAAGAATTTAACATAATTGTCCGATTTGGATGGTCATATTTCCAAAATTATAAAACATAAACATATCAAATGTGGTATATTCTTAAAGGTTTTAAAAATATCTATTTATTGGTGATGCAATATACAGGATGTTTTATTAAAAAATGACAATTTACTATTAAAGTGTGGTGGATGGCTATATTTCAGAAACTATTAAAAATTGGATATAATATCACATTTTTACTTTTTTAAAGCTTTTGGATGGACCTTTCAACAAGGTCATATAATTTACAGGGTGTTCTGTTAAAACAAAACATGATTTTGCAATAAATCAAAAACCCGATGTCAATTGGTATTCTATTAGTAGGGAAAACTACAACTTCACTAATTTAACCGACATCGTATCCTTCAATAACAAAGAAGTTAGCAAAGTCTTAAAGTTTAAACACCCTGTATTAACCTTAAAAAATGTATTTTTAGGCGGCGTCAATATATAGAAGCAAAAAAGCTCTGCCGCTTGTATGTGAGCTTGAACTGAACAAATAATTTCAAAACGCCGCTTACCGCAAAATTTTGTAGCCAGTACCCAGGATTTTTAGAGACAAGGTGACCCAACTTTGATATGACAGTAAACAGTTGATGTTGTGACGTCGTGGGAGTCCTGTTTTAAAGATTTGATTATATAGTATTTTTAGGATTCTATGTTTTAGCAACACCGACTTCACGGAAAGCCAATCAACTGTCATCCGACGATAAAAAATGGCGGCATCTCTTGTTTTCTGGTACAGTAGACAAGTATAGTGTTTTTGTCAGTTTTTTTCGTTTTCAACGGTTGTTTTTACCTTTTAATTGTTTTAAGTGGACATAAAGGACGTTTAAAATTGATTTTTGCAACTGTTAGTACAGTGAATGTTTTATTTACCTTTTTTTCTTGTGATGTTTGTGTAGTGGTGTATCAACAAGTGGTTGTTTACATCCGTTTAAACCAGTTTTTTTCTAATTAAAACATTGTGTTATTAACTTTTTATTGGCCTAGTGAACTAAAAGGACTCTCTTAGTATAGTGTTTAGTGTTTTTTTGTGATTTTCTTTGCGATTTTTACACTCAAAAGACGACAGGTTATATACTAAATTTATAGTAAATTTCTGTTTTTTAACAAATTATGAAGTTTTTGAAAATACCGTACTCTTGTTGTGTGCCTCTTTGTAAGAGTACCAGTGCCAGTAAAGGCCCAACGGTTTCAGTTTTTTCTTTTCCCTCAAATGAAGATTTTAAAAACAAATGGATACATGCTATTCGTAGGGAGAAATTTTATTCCAACAACACATTCTATAAGGTATAATTGATCCCTAATTGTATTTTGTTTAAAAATATTAAGTTGTCTATGTTCTTAGTAGGTTTATAGAGTTACATTTTCAAAGTGATATAGAACGAGGTACAAAATGTTATACTAATACAGGGGATATTTGGGATGTACCATTGAACGAAAGGCCACGCTTAAAACCAGGTGGGTACCTTTTAATTTTACTACTAAAGTGTAACACAGAAGAAAAATAGGTCACTGAATTAATCTTAAATTGTTAAAATGTCTTTTATTTTTACTATAAATTTTCATTCCAAAAACAATGTATAAGTTGCACTGGCAGTTTGGATCCAACTACTCTTATTTCTGCAAACGACGAAGGTGGATGATGCTACCTCAACCATGACGTTGTGATATGTACAGCTTATATGTATATGACTATAGAAAAACTATTAATTTTTTAAGAGAACAGAACCATAGAGAAATTGTTTACAGTTCTGTCTTTTAATAATATTAATGGTGTAGATTAAAATTTATTTTTGGGACATAATTGTCAAAAACATGACACAAATTATATAGTTAAAGAACTTTTATTTAAATTTTCAAATCTATTTTTAAAAATTTTGCCAAACAAAAAAATATGTTTTAACTTCCAAAAATAATATTATGCCTCAATTGAAGCAGATAAAATCTGGCAACAAAAAAGAATACATAGTTCGCATAACATATTTTTAATGTTTATAAGTTAGTTTATAATATTAGTATTTATTTTCAGATGATACCTGTTCAAGTATGGTGAAAACAAATTTGGTGGGGTTGTGTGATTTGTAATCTGTTTTAAAGTACATTAGTTTGTCCAGCATTTTATTTTATTTTGTATAAACTTAAGATTGGTAAAACAATATTATTGTACATTTTAAATTATAGTACTAATTTGTATTTTTTGACGTTGTCATATCCTTTTGGATTATTATAGACAATAAATAAATAAATAAATTGTGACATACGGCACCAGACGACGGACATCCGGTATACATCACGCCAAGCTACAACAGCGCATGCCTGCCACATCACGGAACACGGCGAACGAGGATTGCGACCACGACAGGCAGTCTGCTTCCCTACTCCAACAAAGCTACCACGTACCCACCGCACAACGACGACCCCGCGTAGCGCCCGTATCGGCTTCAGCCATGTTGACTTTATAATGTGACTGTAGAATCTTAATAAATCTGTAGTTAGAAATAAACTCTTTTATTTCATAAGTAATACGGATATCACAATTGGCGACGAGTGAAAATCGGAAAAACGCGGTAACGAACATATTATTTCAAAAAAAAAAAAAAAAAACCGGGAAAAAAACGCGAGGTTGAGCACGTGGTTTAGCAAAAAAATTTCAGAAATGGCTTTAAACAATTTTAATTTTAAAGAATTCCAACCGGACGTGGACTGCTGGGTAATTTTACACAGAAAGACTGAGAGGAATTTTTCAAAGCAGACGAAACCAAGAAAGAAAATCAAGTATCAACTCTTCTAAAGTCTAATCTCCAGTGAAACCTTTAAATTGTTAAGAGATTTGTGCTACCCAGACAATCCAAATACGAAGTCTATTGAGAATTGATTAAAATATTAAACCAGCAATACTGCCCGAAGACATGTGTGTGGAAAGAAGAGAAAGTTTCACGATGCAAAGCAAGGTGAAAACGAATCGGTTGCTGAATGGTATGCAGAGTCCGATCATTATCAGTAAATTGTGAATTCGAGTCCAATCTGAAGATTTTCCTAAAAGACAAGTTCGTAACAGGGTCTTAGAAAAACCAACATTTTTGAAAGAATGTGTGAGGAGGATGGAAAATCAGATCTGAAAAAAATGGTGGAAATCGCAATCAAGAAGGATGGTGATCAAGGCGAAAATTTGGTTAATTTCGTCAAAGGCAAACCAAGAAACGTTAGCGTCCAAAATGGAGGAGCTGGGAGAAGCGCGGCAAACCATCCAGTGACGTCACGACCAAGACCAACGTCAAGCAGCGGTGCGACCAATCATGGGGACAACAGCGGATTCGGAGGGGATCGCGCAGGACCAACATGGCTGACCGGAACAAGACGTCACGAATGAGGAAATGTCAGGTTTGCAATGGCACGCATGGAGGTGAGTGTCGTTTTAAAAGTTATGTTTGCCGAATTTGTAATCAGAGAGGACACCTTGCAAGGTATGCAAACAAAGCGTAATTTTCATTTTATAAGCGAAAATCAGAAAACGGGGATAATGACAGTAATTTATCGGGACAGTACGAAAGTGAAAGAGAAGAAATGTGTTGGCAATTAACAAAACTTAGAAAAAAATAGTGACAAAAAAATAAAAATTTATTTAGGGAAAAGCAGACAATTTTAACATGGAAAATCGTGAATGTCTTTTTAACTGTGAATGTAAAAATTTATGTAATGTAATGTTAATGTTGAAAATGTTTTTACTGTAGGGAATAGCTACAACCGTTTCAGAGTCCAAGTAGAAATTAAAAAGCAATTTTTCTTATTTTTATAGACAGTGGAAGTTCAATTTCTGCAATTAATTTGAAAGAATATAAAAATAATTCTTCAAATTTTAAAATGAAAAAAGATAATATTATTTTAAAAAGTTATAATAATAATACATTTGAGCCTGAAGGATATTTCATTGTTGATATGACGTATAGAGGCAAAGTAAATAAAATAAAACTGTATGTTATAGATAATGGTGGTCCAAATATACTGGGAATCGACTGGCTGGACGTTTTTGGAGTGAGGTTCGAGATGGTGAATCAGGTCAACATAGAAAGGCGAGTAGATGAAATTGTAAAAAATACCCAGATGTTGTCACTGAGAAAATTGGTAAGTTTAAGTTTGGTAAAGTTAAATTATACCTAAGAGAAAACAGTACTCCAAAATTTTTAAGCCCAGACCAGTACCGCTAGCCTTTCGTAAAAAAGTGAAAGACGAATTAAATAGGTTAGAATCGTTAGGTATTATTACACCAGTTGAAACGTCGGATTGGGCAACACCATTGGTACCAGTTTTAAAAGAAAATGGTGATATACGTTTATGTGCTGATTATCGGTTAACAGTAAATAAAGCATTAAAGAAAACATAACATATCCTCTTCCCCGGGTGGAAGAAATTTTTTCAAAGTTACATAAAGGCATTCATTTCACGAAACTAGATTTATCCATGGCATATAACCAATTTGAAGTGGATGAGGAAGGAAAAAATATTAACATGGAGTACTCATCAAGGGTTATATAATGTCAATCGTTTACCGTTCGGTATAACAGTGGCCAGTTTTATTTTTCAAAAATATATTGAACAACTTTTCATAAATTTTGATAACGTTGTAACATTTCTAGATGATATACTTTTGACTGGGGAAAATGAAACGGAGCATCTGGCAACATTGGAAAGAGTACTAGACACACTGAGGAAAGCAGGTTTGACAGTGAATCCAAGGAAGTGCGAATTTTTCAAGGATCAAGTGGAGTATGTTGGACACGTAATCTCGAAAGAAGGTTTGAAAACAAATCAAAAAAGATCCAGGCTATTCTAGCAGCACCAGCACCGTCAAATCTGACCGAAGTGAGATCTGTTTTGGGTATGATAAACTTTTATAATAAATTTTTGCCAAATTCAGCAGTCATTTTAAGACCAATTTATGATTTGCTCAAAAACAGAAACTAAGTTTAAGTGGACAGATGAGTGTGAAAAAGCATTTAAAGAGATAAAAAAAATCATGTCATCTGATCTAGTATTAGCTCATTTTAATCCCGATCTACCACTTGTTTTAACTTGCGATGCTAGTACGGTGGGGATATCGGCAGTTTTGTCACATAAAATGCCAGACGGAGCAGAAGAATTGTAGCTTGCGTGTCTAGGACATTGCAGACCAACGAGAAAAATTATCCAATTATACACTTAGAGTGTTTAGCAATTTATTGGGGGAATGTTAAAATTAAATCAGTATTTGCAAGGGAATAAATTTTTGTTACGCACTGATCATAAACCTTTGGTTTCTCTGCTAAATCCTGAAAAAGGAATACCTCTGATGCATGCAAACAGAATGCAAAGGTGGTCAGCTTATATTAGCGGTTTTAAGTACGAAATAGAGCATATCGAAGGAAAAAAAAAATCTAATTGCGGATTATTTGAGCAGAGCACCAATTAAGACCAAAGTTATATCAGATGAATATAATGGAAAGGGAAATTATCTTTATTTTACAGATATGCAAGAAGAATGGCCGATAGACAACAAGGAAATAAGGGAGAAAACACTACAAGATGATGTGCTTCAAGAAGTTGCAGAGTATGTTTTGAGTGCCAAATGGCCAAAGAAAATAACTCCAGAAATAAGACCATTTTTTAATCGTAGGAATGAATTAATATACGAGCATGATATTTTAACCTGGGCACACAGAATTGTGATTCCTTCATCTTTGAGGAAAAGATTATTGTCAGAACTACACGAACATCATTTTGGAATAACAAAGACAAAGAATATTGCAAGATCATATATGTATTGGCCTGGTATAGATCAAGAAATAGAGAATGTTTGTAAGAGTTGCATTTATTGCTTGCAGAACAAGTCAGCACCATCAAAACACACGCTTACACCGTGGAAGATAGAAGATAAACCATGGATGAGAGTACATTCTGATTTACTAGAATTGGAAAAGAAGAAATATATATTGGTTTTGACAGATGCATATTCAAAGTGGATTGAAGCATTCATATTGAAAAACATAACGACGCAAGCGGTAGAAGAAAAATCAAAGAAGCATGCTCCAGACTCGGATTGATGAAAACAATAGTTACAGATAATGGATCTCAATATACATCTAAAAGTATGAAGAATTTTTTCAAAAGGAATGGTATTAAACATATCACATCACCACCAGATCATCCACAATCTAATGGATTAGCAGAAAATACAGTTAAAACACTGAAAAGGAACGTAAAAGCTAGATTAGCAGATCCGAAAAATAAGGGTAAAAGCTTGGAAATAATACTTTTGGAATTTCTATTTTCATACAGGACGACAAAACATTGTTCCACTGAAGAAACACCAGCGTTGTTAATGTTCAAAAGAGAAATCAGAACAAGAATGGATATTTTAAGGGAGATGCCAGAATTAAACAATGCAGAATCCGGAGAACATCTTGAAAAACATAAAAAAGCTCAAGAAAGGCAAATAAAATACTATGGAGGCCGAAAAAGAACATTAAAAATAGGGGCAAAAATTATGGTTGCCGATTATAGAAACGTAAATAGAAGAGCATGGATAAAAGCAATAGTGGAAAAAAGTAGGCCAAACAACATATTTATGCCGTTTAGAAGATGGAAAACTGTGGAAAAGACATATCAACCAAATTTTAAACAGAGAAGTCAACCAGTTTAACGAAGAAGAAGAGATGCCAAAAGAAGAGAGGAGAGAACTGGCGAATGATCAAACAGTAATTAGAAAACAGAAAGATCAGGGTCGAGTATGTAGGGGGCATAATGCACATTTTAACAGTTTAAATAACAATGCTTTTCCTATTAGTAATAAAAATGTTGTATCTAATGTAAATCAACCAAATATTAAACAAGTAAATAGCGATATCTCTTTTACAGGTGAAGTTGCCTTACCCTCACGAACCACTCGAACCGAGCCTGACACGTCTAGCCAGGAGATTGTCAACCAGTCCGAAATACCAAACCAATTTGCACCACCATGCATTAACGATAGACCATCAACATCGAGCATCAGTACGGAGGATATCACGGACAAGACACAGCTAGAGGACAATGAAAAGGTTGTATCTTTTCCATTAATAGATAGGGATAGAATCGATAGTAATTTAAATAAGAAAATAACTAATTGTTCTAAATCTAAAATTAGTGAAAAACTAAAGCAAAGTGGTAATCCTAAAACTAACGTGTCCAGAACTGGACGAAATATTAAAACACCAGATAAATTTAAAGATTTTGTCCTAATGGAATTTGACTAAGTATAAATAATATTTCTGTAGAAAAAGATACGTTTTAATTTAAAAAAAAGAAAGCTTGTATATAGGACAAACGGTTATAAATGATTTTTGTATTGTATTGTATTTTGTAATGTTGTTTTGTATTTATTTATATATTGTTTTAGAACAAATAAATAATAAAAAAAAAATGGCGAAGGCGCACGGGTGTAGTAACAAAAATGGGGATACTACTATAAATACAAAGTATCGAAAAAGAAAAATAAATAGATATGAATAGGGCTGTAGACTGACACTTGTTAAATAATCATGTCAATGTCATTGTCAAAAAGTGTCACTATAAATGTATACATATATTTATTGTATTGAAGTGTCGATAAAGGCAGAGTTAAGTCCTTGACTACAGTTAAACCAGAGAAAAGAAGAACAAATCTTAATAAAAGTAATAGCATTAGCATTTCGACAGCAGAGAAAACTGATTGCATACAAAAAGGCATGAAATCAGGACGCGAAAATAAATGAATGAAATACTGGTAACTGTAGTGAAGGAATGCAATTATACTACACATGTAGTATAAATATGTTGTAAAATAAGAGATGTTATTGCTTTTACCATTACAGGAATATGGCTTAACAAAGAGGGGTGTGACATACGGCACCAGACGACGGACATCCGGTATACATCACGCCAAGCTACAACAGCGCATGCCTGCCACATCACGGAACACGGCGAACGAGGATTGCGACCACGACAGGCAGTCTGCTTCCCTACTCCAACAAAGCTACCACGTACCCACCGCACAACGACGACCCCGCGTAGCGCCCGTATCGGCTTCAGCCATGTTGACTTTATAATGTGACTGTAGAATCTTAATAAATCTGTAGTTAGAAATAAACTCTTTTATTTCATAAGTAATACGGATATCACATAAATAAATACATATCAAGCTCAGAATGTATGTTAAATTTAATCATCTATTAAATTTTGTGAACATTGTAAGTAAAAACATAATAATATATGTATTTAATTGTAATGTTAAATGTACATTAATAATATATTCTACATTCGAAAATATTCGAACAAAACAGATAGAAATATAATGCTAATATTTAAAAATTTTCTAGTCTACATGTTTAAAATAAAAGCAGTGGTAATGCGAAATTCGACCTAAAAATTAATACTGGTTTAGTAAGTTCTTTTTCTATATATTTTTTTCACTCTTTTGTTTAAAGACTAAAATTAATATTAACTGGATTATACACTGCGTCTGATAAAGTTTTAGCCATATGGAAAACTTTTTTATTATTCGTTTTGGGAAAAAAGTTCAGTCAATATGCAGTTATCAAATTTTATTATTTTTTTAAATCCTATATGAGATATGTCAAAAAATATAAATTTTGCTCAAACAGTAAAATACCTTAGTTTTTAATATCAAAAAATTTTATTTAAAAAAGAAAAAAAAGACGTACAAATATGCAGTTACAGCAGTTTAGTATAAAAATTATATAATAGCATATAAATTATTATTATTTTTCTGGCGGGATACAATTTTAGCGTTTTTCACCAAATCTGAATGCTTATGCTTAATTGCTGTAATTTCATATTTGTACATGCTCATTAATTCTGAACAACTTTCTTTAATAGCACTTTCTGATTTTGTCAAAAATTAAGGTACTTTACTCTTGAGCAAAATTCTATTTTTTAACATATCTCAAATAAGACTAAAGAAAATTAAAATTTAATAATTGCATATTAAGTTTTAGACCATGCAGAACTTTGAATAATTTTTTTTCGAAAATGAATAATAAAAAAGTTTTCCATTTGATTCCAACTTTATCAGACACACTGTATAATATGTAATATTTTACGATTAAATATCATAAAAAATATTTTGATTACGATAAACGTGCCCAATAAGAAATATTTAAGTACTAAGGAACGATAGTTTATTATACACTACTCGACTAGTAGCGCCGCCATATTGGATGTAGTTGATAGGCTTTCTGTGGAGTTGGTGTTGGTTTTAGTAAAAGACATCAGGCAAGAACTTATGAAGAGTTAGGTAGGTAACCCAAAACAAATATACACGTCAAGGTACTCTTTATTAAAGTCGATGAACCTCACCGTTTAGGCACCAACAGACATCAAAGTTTTCATCAATTTTAATCAAATTACCTACATACATACAGGGTGTCCAGTAACTCAACTGATAAACTTTACGGGGCGATTCTACAACAAAAAATAAGAAAGAAACTTTATATAAGCATATGTCCTAAACGTCTTAGTTTTTGAACTACAGGGTGTTAAAAATTAAAAAAAAGTTTTTTTTTTAAATATTTAGCACAACGTAGTTCAAAAACTAAGACGTTTAGGACATATGTTTATATTTTGTTGTATAAATGCCACGTAAAGTTTGTCGGTTGAGTTACTGGACACCCTGTATGTATGTAGGTAATTTGATTAAAACTGATGAAAACTTAGATGTTTATTAGTGCCTAAACGGTAAGGTTTATCTACTTTAATAAAGAGTACCTATATTTAAAGTTTTTAATTGTGTTTAATAAGTGGCGCCCCTAGCTTTGCGATATCTGTGAAAATAAAAAAGTTATGATGTAAATAAATTTTAAGTTTTAGGTAAAGTGCCCTCTGGCGGAATTTAAAAATAGTACTTTTGTCTTAAAATTTTAGAATCTGCAAAGCTCGATTTGTGTGCCAAATATTAACTGGATTGGTTAAAAAATAAATGCAATATGGCGAAAAAAACAAAATAAAACTTTGACGGCTTGTTACTCGAAAACGAATGACATTTTGAAAAAAAAATTATGAAGCTCTACCCTTATTTTGTCAAGTAGAATTACCCCCTTAAGTTTCGTGTTCGATTTTTGAATCCTGAATTTGCTACAACATTTTTTGTTTTTGAATTTATTGGTGTTGTGTCCCTGTCAGGGGCTTACCCAAGCAGCAAGCTGACGTCTTCTTGACGTCTCTTTTTAGTCATTTTTGGTCACATTTAGTCAGCAAAGACGCAGTTTTTACACTAGCCGAAGATATTTCTTTCAAAGCTAATTGGGATCACCAACCGCAGACCGGTCTGGAACTATTTTGGTCTCATCGGTACGGTGTAGGCAATAAAAAGCGAAGATGTTGAATAAACGTAGTAGTTTATTGTCCATTGCGCCATCTATCGGTAGAGTTTTTTCCATTTCAATTTTGTAAAATTATTAGTCTTATTTTTCTGTCATATGATATTTCGTTTGGGTTTTGACACGAATTATATAATGTCACAAAATTTTTCTTGCAGGTTTTCTAAACATTACGTCATTAGATTTTTATGAGCTACTATGACGAAAAAATGACGTCGAAAAGACGTCACTTCAACGACGTCAAGAACACGTCATTTAAATGACGTTTTAATTACGTCATAATTTTGGTCTGATGACGTCCTATGACCAAAAATTACTTAAAAATGACGTCATAATGACGTCAGCTTGCTGCTTGGGTAGGGGCGCGGACGCATCCCGCCGCCTTAACTTGGCGCTCCTCTACCAATAAAAAATAAAAATATACAATAACAATACACAGATGTCCAGTAACTTAACCGACAACCTTTAAGGAGAGATTCTGCAATGAAAATTAGGAAAAAACCTTCATATGAACATAATATGTTCTAAATGTCTTAGTTTTTAAACTACTGGATATTAAAAATTATTTTTTTAATAATAACTTTTATACCAATATAGATATTTAAAAAGAAATTGGGGTATGCCCCTTTGCATCAGAAGACTTTTTTTGGTATATAGGAAAAAATCACCAGTGTCGTCCATAAGGGACCTAGAAATATTTTTTAAAATTCCCATTTAGCTCGGAACAAATTTTATTATCTTTTTTTTTCTTATTTGATGTACGCGTAAATAATAAAAAACCATTTCTCGGCATGGTCATTTCGTATAGCATTGATAAAATTTTATAGTAAAAAATCACTTTAGTTATTTATTTTTTAATTAGATAGTGCCGAGAAATGGTTTTTAATTATTTACGCGCAAACCGTACATCAATTAAAAAAGTTAAAAGATTAAATTTGTTCCAAAGTAAATGGAAATTAGAAAAATATATATATGTCTGCTGTTGCATAGGAGGCGTCCCCCAAATTTTTTAAAAATATCTGAATGGGTATAAAAGGTGTTATAATAAAACAATATTTTTCTTAAATTTTAAACACCCCGTATTTTAAAAACTAACACGTTTATATGTTTATATAAAGTTTTTCTTATAATTTTTATTGTAGAATCACCCATAAAAGTTTCTTGGTTAAGTTACTGGAACCCCTGTATGCAGAGACGGATTAAGTTCTATTTTCTATTGAAGTGAAGAATAAATCTTGCGCCCTTTTGTAAAAAAAAATAAAGAGCAAAAAAGGTTTTTACTTCAAAAACTGCGTCTCTTGTCTTCAATTTAAATAAACACAAAGCCGCTAAATATAAAGTAAAGTGTAAAAAATTGTCCTTACCTTCAAAGTTTCGCTCCTTCTTTTACTTTGTGCCCCTCCTCATGTTTATTTTGGATAAAACCACAACCCAATTAAGAACAGCACAGTTGTGCTTTTATTCAACCTAAATTTGCGTCCCTGCCATGGCTTGACGCTTAAAGATCATCATCAGGCCACACATAACCGCACCGAGCCCGATTTCACGGTGATAGAAGAAAGCGGGGCAAATTAATTCGGAAAAATTTAAAAGCATTTTTCAGCACATTTAAAAAATATAAAAAGAATTTTTGCCAAGTTAAAACAGAATTTTCTACTTATCTTTATTTCTTTTTATCCAAACTTTGACTGTAGTATAGGTAAGAGTCCCACATAACCGCACCGATGACCCACAAGACCCGCACCGTAGCACGACTGTGTCTCGATGCGTTTTGTTTAAGTTTTTAATTTTGACGGTGATGCATCGTACGGTCTGAGACATGCCCAGTCAATAAAATCATTACGTGAATCGGATAGCCGGATAGCGCCGATGTTCCCCGAGCCAAGCTTTGAGTTTACTGGGCGTAATCTTTTATTTCAGTTTATTACGTATAAAAATAAAAAGTAAGTGACTTAAGGTCAGTTGTTGTAAACAAATAATAGGGTTAACCCCCAGTTTTTGGCCAAATGGGAGTTATTGGACACTAACCATTAATTCGACAAAAATAAGATTCTTTTTATACTAATGCATTATCTCTCGTATAGATGGCTTCATTTTCCTATTAACTGCTCACTTCATGCAGATCAATATGTGTCAAAATTTCTGTATTGGCGCCAAATTATATTTCGTGTTGTCTTGTACCGTAAAAGTACTTTTATTACCAGTTTACTAAGGAAGTTTTTAATTAATGTAATGTCGATAGTGGTGAAAATACTGACAATTAAATATCTCTGAGTATAATATACCTACGGGTTGTGTTTTATGAACGCAGTGACTAGGGGCACGTTGATGTGCCGCGATTATTTTTACCGGACACGTGTATGACGTCACTACTGAGCGTGCCCTTAATTATTTACTACTAAAATAGGTGCACGTTGACGTATGCGATTTTATCAACTGAACGTGCCATTAGATCTATGATAGGTGCCTGTTGATTAGCAGCTATCAGCAAGCAATGTTTTATTATTCATAAAACCAGAAGCAAAGCTATTATATTATAAATAAATAAATATAAATCTTATTTTGAACATAGTATGATAAAATTAATTTTATAGTTGTAGGTTTACCTACCTAACAAAAATAATTTGCTCAGTAGAGACATTTTGCACCTCTTAAAATAACAGACTATTTTTGGCCTCCTTATGGTTATCGTTATTAAACATAACGATTACGGCAGCAGTTTTAGACAGAGATTTTGCAACCTCTTTTAAGAAATTTATCTTGCGTCTGCGCTTTCGACCCATAACCTTATTTTTGCCTGTGGTCGCCGATTTTAAAGTTTGCGAAAAATCAGTATTTACTTTTATTCTCCATAAGTTATATATTGATTTTTTAATATATGCAAACAGTTCCCTTGATTTTGTTTTTTAAAGTAGATGTAAACAATACAGTATAAGCAAGTGTGCCAGATTGTAACATGTAAATTAATTACTGATTTAAAACATCCTTAAAAATGCAAGTCCGTTTTAATTTCTTTACACTATTTTATTTTTCTTACTGCTATGAATTTTTCGCTAATTATTCGTTATGTATCAATAATATTTTAATTAATACGGTATTAAAATTTCAACCTTCTTAAATAATCGATATTAAAAATTTTACAATTTGGCAACCACGCAGTTTACCAATAACGATAAAGATAACGATAAGCTCTTCGGTATTCATCCGTAATTAAAGGAGTCCGGTATGGTTAATAACGATAACGGATCATGTTTGCGTTACTGCGCAGTCTCAGAATAAAGTTAACCACAACGGAATTGCAAAATAAGGGGTGCAAAATGTCTCTAGTGTCTCATTCACTCCTGACGTTAATATACAAATTTGATTATTTTAATTAAAACAAACAAAACTAGATATACTACTAATTTTTTATAATTGATTAAATATAAGATTTTTTTCTACACATTTAAATTTAAAGTAAAATCCTCAAAAATGATCTCTAAAAATGTGAACAATACAGGGTGTCCGGAAATTATGCGTCAGGATTTTGTTGGGCAATTCTGCACGAAAAATTAATGAGACAAACTCTATACAATTTTTGTGTTAATGTTATTAATTTTATATCCAGATTTATAAAATGATTGAAACAAAAAAATTCTAAGGCATTTTCTAAAGTGAAGGACAGTTTAGGCCATATCAAATTAATAGGGCAAATAAAAAGAGTCACTAGTGATAGTGAGTATATATGCAAAATTTGGCGAAATACAGTATACTAACACTAGAAAAAAGTTATTAGAAATAATAACAAAAAAATTTTTCTTCAACATCCTGTATATCCGTTAATTTTTAGTTTTCGAAAAAAATTTATAGAAGTTTGTTGCATTAATTTTTCGTGCAGAATACCCCTCATCAGCTGTTTTCAAAATATTAACAATTAAAAATTGATTAGTTTGGTACTTTTGACAAGCTTTTAAAACCTAGAGCCTGAGAAATGAGGACAAATGTTGCACTATCTATCTTATTATATTTCCCAGACCGTGCCCGCAGACCTAGCAGATGGTACTTGCAATAGTTGGTACTCAAAATAATAGTACCAATTTCAGGACCACCGCTAGTACCATTAGTAAGTACCGTCTAATAGCTTTTGAACAGGACAGTGCAAACCATTTCCCCTGATCTGATCCAGATTTTATAGACTACAGTAAAAAGCACAGGGACGTGTAATTTGATTGGTTTGAACCCTTCACACGGTTATGCAAAACTGTCATTCAGTGTCATTGGGGGTCATGGTAAGTTCTGGTTAGTTAAATCTATTTTTTTAATTTGCTTTATTAAGGTATTAAAACAAAAATGATTTACCTAACCAGAACTAACCATGACACCTCATCCCCCAAAGGTGACAGTTTTGCATGACCGTCTGTAGCCTTTCAAACCAATCCAATTACACATCCCTGTGCTTTTTACTGTAGTTTAGATTTTAGAGCCTGCCAAAGTACCAAACTTGTCAATTTAAAATTGTCACCATTTCGAAGTTGAAGAAATATGCTTGAAGTGACTACCTAACCACAAATAACAAAATCATCAAAAATATCGCGTGCCTGGAACACGTTGTATGAGTGACGTCATACACGTGCCCGGTAGAAGTATAATCGCGGCACATCAACGTGCCCCTAGTCACTTCGTTTTATGAAAGGTAAGTTGTTTTTAATTTACGACGTAATAGTTTAGTTAGGTTAGGTTTTAAAAGGTGTCCAATAACTGAAAAAAATTTTTTGTTATTGAACACCTGTCCAAGTACTACTATTACGCTGTTTTTATGATTTGTGTATGGTTATATAGCTTGCTTCTTGCTCTTCAGAAATAATATTTTTTAAAATAATTTATTTATTATGTATCTAGTTATTACACACATGTCCAATAACTAAATATAAAAATGTCCAATAACTAAACTTATGGTTTTGGTTAATCAGATTCCTTTCAATCATGCCGAAGAGAAATCAATATGATGTAACCTCATTAAAGTCTGCAATAAGTGAGGTAAAGAACAATTCCATGTCATATAGGGCGGCGGCAGAAAAATATGGGATACCTAAATCAACTTTAGAATTTAAATTGAAAAATCCTGGTCACAAAGACACGTGCGGCCCATCACCCATACTTACTGCCAAAGAGGAGTCTGCACTTGTAAGGTAGGTTTCCCAAAAAAAGGTTTTTGGTTTAAACAGTTATTATTAAATTTGTTGGATGGATAGAGGAACTTGCAAATCGAGGATTTCTAAGAAAAAAGGAGGACATTTTAAGTAGCGTTCAGAAGTTTTAAACAGAAAATCCACGACCTAATCCTTTTAATAATAACAGACTCGGTAAATGTTAGTTTAAGGTAAAATATTTACTATATAAAAACTGATAATTTATTCTACAAAGACATATTTTATTTTTCAGGCTTTTCTTAAAAGACACCTAGAGTGAAGCAGTAAGTTCAGCATGTGCTTGTGTATCAGACGAAAATATTAAAAATTGGTTTAAAGAAATTAAAAACTATCTGGCGTCAAAAAATATCAATATTGACGATCCTTCTCGAGTCTACAACGGGGATGAGACAGGCTTTCAAATTTGCCCTACCACTGGCAAAGTTTTTGCAGCAAAAGGGTTAAAGAATGTTTATACCGTAGACAAAGGATCACAGAAGGAAAATATTACTGTAACGTTTTCGTTTTCTGCCTCAGGACTTACGTGCCCACCGATAATAATTTTCCCATACAAAAGAATACCTGAAAAAATAAGCGTAACTATTAATCCTGATTGGGGAATTGGAAGGTCAGATAAAGGTTGGATGACGGCAGATACCTTTTATGATTACATAAAAACATATTTTATTCATATTTGGTAAAAAATAATATAGAATTTCGCGTCAAATTATTCTTGGATGGTCATAAATCACACTTAACATACGAGCTTAGTCTCCTCTGCAACGAACTTAACATTGAAGTAATTGCGTTGTATCTAAATGCCACTAGAATACTTCAGCCATGTGATGTGGCAGTATTTAGGCCCATAAAGATGGGCTGGAAAAAAGCTGTTAGACAATTTTATGAGGAAAATCCGGGACAAGTTCTTAATAAAGTAACTTTTGGTCCACTTTTGGAAAAGGTGGTAAGGGAAGTTATTAAGGCAGATACTTTAATAAATGGATTTAGAGCATGCGGAATATTTCCCTTTGATCCAAATGTAATAGATTATTCGAAGTGTTTAGGAAAGGAGAATCAACCTGCAAAGGTAAAGTTTTTGATCTATTGATATATTTTCACTTATTGGTATTTTTTTCAGATAATACCAGCACCTCTTAATATGGATCACGATACTTTTCTTACTTTTATTAAAGATAATCTTATTACTAAATTTAAGCAATTTGATGCAATCATATCTAATGAAGGATTTAATGACGAGTTTATGGCATTATATAAAATTTGGAATTTTTTGGAAAACCAGAAAAAGTACAAAGTGATGTGGTCCAGAACGTGGAAAATGATAAACAAATAAATTTTGCAGTGGAAGAAAAACCTATTTCAAATCTTGCAGACATAGAAGAACAAAACATCGCAAATAAAAGTATAATGTGTTTAGATTCAAATGTTTAATCACTTCTACTGCCAGTTGAACCTAAAGTGCATGTACTTGAAAACATAGTTATTCGAGAAGCAGGTTCTATTAACTCTTTGAATATTCCTCACAAATTTAGCCTGCCTTCAACAAGTAAAGCTATTGGTGCTTATTTGGAAGTCCCAGAAAAATCTGAGCGAAAAAACAAACGGGCTATAGAGCGCGTTTCATTTGCTATTACGTCAAGGCAATATCAAAGAAAGTTTCAGAAGCAAAACGTGCCCTTAGACTAAAAGAAGAGATAAAAAAATTAGAGAGGAAACGAAAAAGAGAAGCACAAGCAGCAGCTAGAAGTACTAAAACTAATAAAAAAATATAAAAAATCTAAAACTGTAGACGTTATCGTTAATAATTGTTTTGTGTGCAAAAATCGTATCAAGAGCAATTTCTATTTAACCTGCAATGGTGGCAAAAGAATTTTCATAGTCCTTGCATTCCAAAAACTCACAAGGATCATGTTCCTGATGAAGATAACGACGATTTATTCTTGTGCCATATTTGCTATAAAGAGGAAAGTGAACAAGAAGATATAGAAAGTGAAGAAGATAATAACGAAAATGAAATTATGCCTTTTTCAGAAACCAAAAATAATTAAAAAAGACAAGAACAGCTGAAAAGTGACTTGGATGTAAAAGAGAGAGGGAAAACGACTCCCAAAATATAGATGATGAAGAAAATCAAAATGAAAAGAAAGATAATTTAGAAAATCAAAAGACTAAAGAGGAACAATTCCAGGCAAGCAAGAGTAATCATGATGATAATGAACAAAAGGAGATCGATGAATTATATAATATGTATAGAAGTGAAATTATTAAATATTAAGCTATATGTTCAATATGTTGGATTACATTATTTAAAGACTTTGTACGTAGGTATATTATTTAGTTTGACGTTCTTGCTTACCTTTAAAACTTGTTTAGGTAGGTAGGTACCCACGTAAAGTCGTGAATTTATATTTGTCCAATAACTAAAATGTTAGCATTTTCTAAATTTTTATATTTGTTATACTTATTATTAGATAAAATATAAGCGTTTGCAATTTATAAACAATATATAATTGGTTTTATTTTGGTATAACGACCACATCCGTACGTCCACAAATAACCTGTTGTCGTACAGTTGAAGTAAAAATAACAACCCTTAACCGTCCAATAACTACTAGGTTTACCCTACAAGAGAAAGTGATTTAATAAGTATTAAAAAATGTAAAATACATTTTATTTTTACATCTTGTTAATTAAGCTGGATTTATAGATTGACGTTTCTGTTTCCGTTTGCCGTAGGTTTTTGATATATTATATGAAAACGGTAAACAGAAACTATAAATTAACAAATGTAAAGTTGTTGTTTCATCTTCTAACTGAAAACGTCAAATGGCAAACGGAAACAAAAACGTCAATCTATAAATCCAACTTAATGTAAGCAAAACTTATGAATACATTGTTATTTTTTGTGTGTGGTATGTGGTCGGGCACGGTGCGGTAATATTAAGCCTACGGTATTTGATTAGAATGGTACAATGGTGGTTATGTGTCGCCAAACCTTAAAACTGTGTTTTTGTCAAGGTTTATTTTACGATCAGGTGTTATGTAAAGCGTGTAATAATTAACTCGTATTACTGCAGTTTGATTAAATACAAAACTTTTGCACACTACATTTTATTAGGAAAACGCACGGCCACGGGCTCGTTGCGGTTATGTGAGGGCCGACCTTAATCCGACACTGCCTGTATACCTATTTCACAGAACAAAACAGTAGCTTTGATAAAGTACAGGGTGTCTGGATTTTGTTGCATTTGCAGGGTATTTGGTTATTACTGTAAAGACTTGCGGTTTTCGCGAAGTGTGCTTACTTTTTGATGAAACGAACGATGACACAAAAATATTTTTTTATTATCCTCTTCATTTTAGACATACAGGGCAAAATTCATTGGTATCCATTTTGGGACCCCTCATATTTCAGTTGTCGTGCTACTTACAACAAAAGTAAGAAACTGATGTTAGTAGATATTTTTACGTAGAATTAAAGACAATTATAGTTGGTAGAATCCAGTGGTGTAGTTAGATTTTTCCAAAATTTTACTTTTAGTCTAGATATGAATCAAACATACGATTCTTCTTATGGAGCACCCTGTATATTTTTAAATATTAAATTATGGCGGAAACTAGCTTTTCAAAAATAAATAATACATAATAAGTATCCCATATTTTTAGACCCCAAATTGATGTTAATAATTTAAAAATTAATCTTCGTAAATAAAATATAATATTATGAATTAAATAAATAGTTTATAAGATTGGGATGGTTTTTTTGCCAGAGCTCCATCGCGTGTTTAGTTTTTTTATTAATTAGCAGGTTGGGCGAGGACAATTAAGGTTGGGAGCTCGCCCAACTGCGCCCACCCCTGAGTCGACACATTTTTCCACGCTACGCCACTGCTTGCTTGGAACTAAGCAAAGACAAAAGTTGCAATGTAAGTGGCCATGTGGTAATAGAACCATAGTATGTCATTTCTAGATACAATTGAATTTAAATGTAAATGTAGTCTAACTCGTGCGGTGGGTGGCGTAGTGGTTCGCTGTGACAAAATTGAAATTTAATTTGCAAATTATCTGCGCCTGAGAATAATTTTGTGTGCGAAATTTCTTAAATAAAATTGAATACTTAAATCGATCCTTTTAATTTACAAAAATCTATCTATTTCCGGTTAACAAAATATGTAGATAAAAAGTACGTATGTCGTTGGCGTAGCATTCCTTGGAGGAGTCCTCCGCGATATCTTTCTAATGGTTGACTTTTGACCCTTTACTTAAAAAGCAAACTTTACATTTTTTTCTATCTCTAATATCAAGCAAGTTACAAGTGCCTGCAGACCCGACGAGAGGGCGTTAAAGGCGGTGCAAATTACCACAAGCGTCTAGAGTTCGCCACCGGCTTTTCCGTACGACCAATCAAAGTCACGTGATGCATAAAACGTCCTTGAAACTTGAATTCTACAAAAGATTTCGTTTTATTTGAACAGAAAAAAATTATTTAAATATATTTTTATTTAAAAGTGAGTCCAGTATTTTAGCCAAACTTAAAAATATTGAATAATCATCCAAAGACTACAGTAAAAGTACTGGAACCGGTAATTTAATTGGTTTGAAGCACTACAGCTAAACTGTCACACACGGTTAGTTCTAGTTCGTCAAATCTTTTTAACACGCTTTTATTAGCTTGGGTTGTATCTATCTATCTATCTATCTATCTATCTATCTATCTATCTATCTATCTATCTATGTAACGGAATCTTTGAGCCTAATTTTTACCAACTTCCAGCTATTCGATTTCTTTGAAACTTTGCACACGTATCAAGGACCCATGACAATGCAATAATCTGCAAACAGTATCCCGTTATCCTGATTAGGATCGCCAGGATAAATAAATTACTTTATACAGGGTGTTATTTAATAAGTGTCCGATATTTCAGAGAGTGATTTTTCAAGTATTTTTAAGGTAAAAAGTTCCTATGAACTTGTGGTCTAAGATGCTTCGCTTTCAAGATACAGGGTGTCAAAGTTTTATTTTTATTTATGTTTTTTCTGCATAATTTCCTAAATAATGCCGATTTCCGAACGAAAATTGGTACCTGGGGGTTTTTTGACATGAGAAATTTGAATTTGTTCTTAATTTAGCTCTTACTTGTAGAGGGCGCTAGCCACATGTATATTCTCACTTTCAAAGGCTCATGACTTTTTGTACAACCCTGTATTTACATTTTTGTTAAAAGAAATGGATTCCTTAGTCATTTTTACGTAAAAAAGGTACTCTTATTAGATGACGCTAGGAGCAACTGTTTTCGAAATATTTTAGTTTAAAATAATCGATGCATACGCTTAGTAATAAATATGCTAAGTAAAGACCGCCGAAAATGACGGTTTTATCAAGTAGCCTAGTCAATGCATTTTGTTTGTGTTGTCATGTAAAAATTCAGACATAATACAATTTTGACGTACTTTGACGTACAGTTGAGTAGTAGGTAATAAATATAAATAAAAATAAAACTTTGACACCCTGTATCTTGAAAGCGAAGCATCTTAGACCACACGTTCATAGGAACTTTTTACCTTAAAAATACTTGAAAAATCACTCTCTGAAATATCGGACACTTATTAAATAACACCCTGTAGATTTTCTGTAGGAGAGTAACCGAGAAAGAGCTAGTGCGCGATCTGCGCATTCATGCAGTTTCGGACGTACTCTCAGCATAAGGCTGACAGAAACTTGTTCGGAGTAGTTGCGTTCTGAAACCCCATGCAACAGTGAAGCTTTAAATGAAATGAATAGATTACGAAATAGTTCGTGAAACATTTCAATATCACATGACCGCAGAAAACTAATTGATATATCGAACTAAAAATGAAAAATAAATAATAGTTTAAAAAACTAAAAACACGCTTTATATGCAACCGAACTAAAAATTAGAAAATAATTTTTCATTACAAAGAGTTTGTCACTTCAGAATAAAAGCGTGGGGTGCTATATTGCTTTGTATTTCAAAAAAAAATTATTATAACATTTAATATATTAAGCACCCCACGCTTTTATTCTGAAGTGACAAACTCTTTGTAATGAAAAATTATTTTCTAATTTTTAGTTCGGTTGCATATAAAAGCGTGTTTTTGGTTTTTAAACTTATTATTTATTTAATTTGACTTATTAAGGAATAAAAAAGATTTGACTAACTAGAACTAACCATAACCCCCCCAATGTGAAGTTTTGCATGATTGCCTGTGGCGCTTCAAACCAATCAAATTACCGGTTTCGGTGGTTTTCACTGTAATCTTTGGATGATAATTCTATATTTTTAAGCTTGGTTAAAATAACTGGATCCACTTTTAAATAAAAATATATTTAAATAATGGTTTCTGTTTAAATTAAACAAGATCTTTTTAATATTCATGTTTATGATTCAAGTTTCAAGGACGTTTTATGTATCACGTGACTTTTAGTGTTCGTTGATTGGTCGGACGGAAAAGCCGGTGGCCGAACTATAGACGCTTGTCAAATTACCGTGGGCCGGACTGAATGGGGGGAGGGGCGCGCGCTGGATGAAATACGTTAATGGATTAATGTGACACTTTAGAAGGGTAATGTTGAGAAATTACGAGTGAGGTCTTTTTTTGTACTCTTTAACTTTTACTTGTACCGGGGCCCGGCACGGCTCTCAGCGGCTCTGAGTGCCTGGCCAAATTGACAAAATTTGAAAAACACACTGCATCTCCAAAACGATTTAAATTACCCATGATTTACTTTTCCAATTTTTTAATCAAAAATCAAAATCGAGATTGTGCAATCAGCTTTGTTCTGGTTAATTTTGGTTGGGTTTAGTTTTTGCTATACCCTGCAAGATCAATGAAAAGGCGCCACCCTGCACATTAGTAATAGGGGTAAATATATTATATACAGGGTAGTATAAGTATTACCATAATATTATGACATCCTAAATGATGAGTAAAGATCTCTTAGAAAAAAAAAAACAAAATGCGTACATAAAACTAAGAAACATGTTTTTTGATTATACAGTGACAGGCAAAAAGTTTGCAACATATGAGAATTTGTTTTATTAAGGGAAATACCGTTTTTTTTCTGGCAATCGCCTCTGCATATCCGATAACCTAAAAATCCATTTTAACATATGTGAACAGCGGTATGGCGGGAAATTTGAAAAACTAAGATGAAATCATGATAAGTGGGGTGAGATAATAATATATAGAAAAACTTTGAGAGTAAAAGGTGCTCAAAATTTAATTTTAACCCCAAATGCATATATTAACAAAAGTTAATCAGCCATTTTTTTATATACTTTTTAAAAAGTAGAAATGTACTATTTTATTTACCAAACTAGCTTTATTAAGCAGAGTTTATCATTATTTGGTGAATAAAATGGTACATTTCTAGTTTAAAAAATATAAAAAAATGGCGGATTCACCCTTTTTAAAATACAAGCTTTAAACTTTGGATTTGGGGTTTGAATTTAATTATACCATTCGACCTACAAATTTAAATCGATTAAACTACCCAACTATTTTTTGCAAGATTGCCTTGGCAAATAGTAACATGGACAATAATTTAAAAAAACCTCGATCGTATCTTCGTTGATTTTGCTTTAATTTATCTAAAATTTTTACACAATATATATTTGAAATGTTTTATATTTAAAAAATTATAATAAAAAAGTGGCAAACAAGACAAATCTCTTTAATAAAGAGTAATAAAAAGTAAACTCTATACTTAAATATGTTAAATTCATAAATCGATTTATTTTTGACAGCAACTGCTTAAAAGTACATACGATTTTTTACAGTTACCAAGGACCCAGTAGCACCTACTTAAAATGCAGTGCATAAAGATAATAGAAATTAATTCTGATTTTTGGAATTGCAAAAATATGCATTATGCGCCCTACTTGAAATTGCAAAGTTAAAGTCGTTTCCTCTGAAATTGAAAGTAACGAGCAAAATCATTGATGGCGAATTTCTTAAGCGAAAGTGTCTAAAAATTATTTGTTATAAATAAATGATAAATTTTATACAGGTTGTCTCACAAAGGTGCGGAAAAGAAGCTACCACAAAAGGCGTATGTATTTTCGATTAAGTTTAAAGCAGGTACTTAAAAAGACATGTATAATTTCGACCGGATGTAAAAAGTTTTGCGTTATCTTATTACGTTTTTCGATTAAAAGATGCAGGCGATAATATGAGTATAAAAGATAAATCTTATTAACTTTATGGTTACCATATTTTTCTAAATCGATCAATTGTAAAAAAGAAGTGACTTCTGCACGGTCCGACCGTGTTAATTTTTTTATACGTACACCGTCTGATTCTATTTATGAATAAACGAAAGAAAGAATTAAAACAATTCTTAAATGGATTTATAAAGTGTGTATTAGTCTCAGGTTTATTTAAAAAATTTAAAAAGAAATAAATATCCAGAACTAACCATGACCCTCTACCTATACTCTGGCTTCAGTAGAAAATATTCGACTTTTTGCGTTGGTTGCAAACGAAATCATGTGAAGACAAGGTAGATTTAATATTATTATATTAGTTTTAGATGCGTATTTTTGTCGGGGCCTTTTATCTATCATTAGGGTATTAGATATTCAATTTAATAATAATTAATTAAATACGATCATAAACATTCTATGGCCCCGTACATCCTTGGTCGAAAATGTACTTTTCCTTATCTGACCCTTTTTCTTGGGCAGGTAGACGAGGGGATTGTTGAAAATACACCCGCCGACAACAAATCCATAAGGCTAACATAATATGACGATCAAACTTAACTTACCTTGGTGCAATAGTAACTTATTTCGAAGTTATAGGGCAGCGATGGTGATTCTTTACGTATTAAAGTGCCATTTTTCTCAATAAACGTTTAATGGGGTTTAGACATGCCATCAAATAATTTTGACTTTGCGATTTTTGAAAAAATAATAAATATAGTTTATAGTTTATCTTAGCTAACATTTTTTGAATTGCTCATCGCAATCCGGATATTATTGTTTTTTTAATAAAAGATATTACAATCAGATGATTGACGTTTGTCCTCCAATGATAGACTTATAGGTTTTATGTGGTCTAGAAGAAATGATTATAAAAAAAAATAGTATGTTCAAACCCTAAGCTTTTACACTTTATGCAAATATATGGCTAGCAAGAATAAATAACGCTATGTTTAGTCATTGAGATCTGAGGGCGTCGGCATGACTGTCCCAGTATTTTGCTTGGATGGAAAACAATTTTAATTTTTGCTATTTTCATTTATAACCATCTTTAAATGTGGAACTGTGAAACATGATAACATTCTTCCACCAAACTATTTCAACGTGACAAAGAGCACAAAAGAAACTGATTTGGGTTATAAATTTACTTACTTTTTTATAATGAGAACAACGAAGAATTTCTTTTAATGTTGATTATACCTATGGTTTATTACAAAACAAATAACTGTGAAAATCTTGGTTTCCAAGTAAAAAACATAGCAACACACTCTTGTCGAGATTGTTGGAATGTCTCCAATAAGTCCTATACAACATATACTAGTTTTTTTAATAGTTAAATTTTTAAACTCTTTACAGTACCCTCAGGCGCGGCGGGTTCTGAGTTTCATATGGGTGCCGGCGCCAAGCAACGCAAAAAAAGGTGGTCATTTTCACATTTTATTTCGCTAACCAAAACAAAAACTTTAGCAAAAATAAACAAAAGCAGTATCCTATTTCCAAATACAAATTTGAACAGCAAAAAAGGGCCTCACCCACATAAAAACAACAATTTTGACTTTTGGGGGACAAAAGTGTTACAATGTTCATTTTCTTATATGGGTGCATTGCCCCCATACATTTTACCGCTTTGGGTGCACAGGGTGTTAAAGTTTTAGGAAAAAAATGCCTTTTTATTATAACTTTCGTATCACTCCAGATATGTCCACAAAATTTGGTACACTGTTACATTACATTTTTTTCTGTAAAAGTTTTTTAAAAATTTTTACCATTGGCGTTCGAACCAGATTTGTATTGGATTCATTCAATAAAAAATAGTACGCCACTGCTTCTTCCTCGAATTAATAATATTTGTAGGATATTTGTTTTCTTTGGAATTAATTTAGTCTCTTAATATTGTTTAGTATACGGTTTTTGTTTAAAAAAATAAAAGCCATTTTGATGCACGGCAAAATCGCTAAAATCTGATATAGCGTTTTATTTGTAAAATTAGTTTTCGTCTAATTTTTAATAAAAAAAAGTTAAAAACTTACATTACTACAATTTAATCCTAATAAAAAAAAATAGTTATAATTTTTAATGAAAGTCAAAAACGAATTTTACTTATAGTAGGAGAGCTAGTATAACCTTCGAGTAACGTTGGGCCTGTAAGGCTAGAAATTTGTATAGTGATGAGTCATTGCATGCTAAGTTTGACAATCATCGCCTGGCAAGCATCAGCTCTGCACAGCTGTAAGCTTGAAATTTACTTCATTTAAAGGAAGGTTTGAAAAAATTACAGGCGTTTTCGATGAGCACAAGTACCTGCCAGGCAAACTGAAAGGTGTGGCTAATTTGGATGGCCATATCTCCAAAACTAATAAAGTTAGATGTACCTAATGTGGTATTTTCTTAAAGCTCTTTTTAAGATCTTTTAATGGTAATACAATATACAGGGTGCCTCATTAAAAAAAGAAAAAAACTTTTTTCCATCCTGTATATTATTACCAGTATACCCGTTAAAAAGATCTTAGAGCTTTAAGTAAAACACCACATAAGGTACATCTAACTTTATTAGTTTTGAAAATATGGCCATCCAAATCAGCCACACCTTTTAGTTCGCCTGGCAGGTACTTTTGCTCATCGAAAACGACTGCCAATTTTTTCAAATCTTACTATGAACGATCTAAATCCTAGAAAAATTTGAAGCTTACAACTCTAAGTTTTTTTCTAACTTTAAAAATATACAGGGTGATAATGCGCAGGGCTGATGCTTGCCAGGTGATGATTGTCGTACTTAACATGCTATGACTCATCACTATACAAATTTACTAGGGTTTATATTATAGGGCTAGGGTTCACTAGCTCTGGGACTATTATAAAACACATCAGATTTTATTGATTTTGCCATGCATTAAAATGGCTTTTATTTTTTTAAATGAAAACATTTTGTCGTACGAAAAAAATAACAAAAGACCAAATTACCTCCAAATTTAATGAATATTTTAAAAATAATATTGATTTGAGGAATAAGCAGTGACGTACTATTTTTTTTTTGAAAATATTCATTACAAATGTGGTTCGAACGCCATTGGTAATTAAAAAAAACTTTTACAGCAAAAATGTATATGGTTTAAAAAAGTGTTCCAAATTCTGTGGACATATCTGGAGTGGTAGGAAAGTAATGATAAAAAGGCATTTTTTTCTTAAAATTTTAACACGTGTATTTTGGAAACAAATAATTTTTAAACGTAATTTTATTTGAAAATTGTTCTTGTTTTTTCTCCACTCTATACTGTGTTAAGGGAAATATATCAACTTAAAAATAGCCCTGTAGAAAACCTACTTCACACTTTTTTAAATCCTATGTTTGGGAGCAATGGCGTGCCCAAAATATTATTTTGCATACCATTGGTTCGCCATCCCTGACATAGGGTGTCAAAAATATCGTTTGGCTTTAGTTTCTTAAAAATAACTTTGTTAGTAATAGGTGGGTTGTCACAATATTTCGTTAAAAGAGGTTTTGAGATGTTTAAAATAAAATCGGCTATACGTTTTTAAAGTCTAGAATGTGCCACTTGCGGTATCTTGCAAAAATAAAAAACGCTTTTTTGAGTGACCTTGTAGTAACATTTAAATAAAAATTCTCATTCTTCAACATACCATACACACAAAAATGGTATTCTTGGTAAAAGTTGAGCAGTCGTTTTTGAGATATCTGGATTTAAAAACATCACTTTTGTATGGCCAGGTCTAAACTATACAGTGTGTTTTAAAATTAGATGCTTATCTATTAGAGTGTAAATCCTTAGGTAATTTAAGAAAGAAAAATTAAACAAACCTATACTTTGGGCACTATAAATTAAGAAAAACACCTAAACAAAAATCTATTAATTATTATCTATATAAAGTGCCCAGAGTATATGCCCTTAATGGCTAATTTTTTGAGGTACAGGTTAATAAAGTTTCTAACTTTTATACCACTTTATCTCAAAAAACATCTCATTTAGGACATACGTTTCTTTGAACTTCTCTTCTTAAATTCACCCAAGAATTTAAATCCTACAAGATAGGCATCTAATTCTAAAACACCCTGTATAGCTTAGACCTGGCCATACAGGAAGTGATTTTTTTTAAAATTCAGATATCTCAAAAATTGCTGCTTTGATCAACTTTTACCAAGTACATATACCTTTTTTATGTAAAGTAAGTTAAAGAATAGAAATAATAAAAGTTACACACAGAGTTGCTCAAAAAATGTTTCGTTTTTAATCCATACTAGATACCGTAGATGGTGCTAACAATAAAATTAATAGCAGATTCTTATTTCTCACTTCCCAAAATCCCCTTTAGCCGCATTTTGTGAGAATACACTTAATATTAACAAAATTATTTATAAACCCCCATAACCAGAATAGTAATTTTAACACCATGTATCTACGAAATTATCTACTTCTGGACTAAGGTAAGTTGAGGTAGATCGTCATATTTCAGCTTCAGGAATTTGTGGCTGCTTTTTTTCCGCAACTTTTAGAGACATCCTTTAAACATATCGTGCCAGCTTGATGCTTTTTCTTCAGTTTCAGGGCATTAAACTATTACGATTCTGAGATATGATAACGTGTCGATCGTTTTTTATCTCCCGTTAAACCGTCTCCTTTGCACGCATTGGCAAAATTGCTCATGGAAGTTTTGCGATGGCACGACATGAAAAATTTGCAGGGTAATTCTTAACCTTTACGCATAAACTGTGTCGGACTGGATACTCAAATTGAAGAGTAACCATTGGGATTTCAGAAATAGAGATACAAAGTCGGTTAAATTGGAGCGAAGTTGCGTAATTAGAAGCTTCTTAATGTACCAGTCTAATATTTAAATATACAGACTGTCCACAGGTGGGGTTTACAAGAGGACAAATGGACCAAAAATTTCATTTTTTTTTAAAGTAATTTTTCATAAAAGTTTGTGAAAAAATATGAAAATGTTGATTTTGTATACAAGGTTCGCAAAAAGTAAGAAACATAATTTTTTCGATGAGTAAACTACCTCTATTTTTCATTTTTAAGCAAAATGTCATTAGAAAAATGTATTTAGAATAAAGTTTGTAATCAATAAATACAAAAATATATTTTTTTATTAAACTTCACAATTTGGCCAAAACGCCATGATTACATTGGTTTACAGCTAAAAAATGTGTTGTGTAGAAATTTAGACAAAGCAGGTGTTTGAAAAACAAATTATGAGAGTTTTCAGGTCATTTTATTATACACATTGAAAATAATTAATTTTTGATAACTTCACAATCAGTTTTATATAACTTTTTGATACCCCTGAAACATTAATAAAGTAATTCAAAATGCTATTTTACGTAAGTTTTCTAAATGATCTTTTGGTTAAAAATTAAAAATAAAGGTAGTTTACTCATGGAGAAAAATAATGTTTTTCAAGTTTTTGCGTACCCGTGTTTACAAAAACAACATATTTTCTTCTTAAATCAATTTTTTTACAAGCAACAATTTTTATCAAGCATAACTTTTTTCGAAAAATGAAATTTTTATCCATTTGTTTTCTTGTAAACCCCATCCGTGGACAGTCTGTATATGTATATCTATAAAAAACAAAAATTAATCATTGCAATCAATCAAATCAATCTGTAGCCGAAATCTCGTAGAGTTCAAAAGTTCGTTTTAGAAACTGATTTTAGTTTAGCAATTAAAATAAACTCATATCACACACAAAACAGAACTCCTGTTCTTTTTAAATATTTTTAAAAAATTTCGATATTTTTAAAATTTTGAAACGAAACACTAATGAGCTTCTAATTAAACTTTGCCCTGTATCTTTTTCGGTTTTTAAAATCCCAATAGTCACCCTCAAAATTAGGAAAGCCTGTACAATTTTTAAATATTTGGGTACTTACTTATTTTTGCAATGGAAAAATAGCAATATTTATCTAAACCATTAAATATTTCGTAGATACTTTACTGTTTTTTAAGAAAATCTTTTGGGCTTTTTAAGTGAAATAAAAGGTATTCAAGGATGATATAGCATTTTTTCTAAAATAGATTTTTTAAAATTCGCCTACAACTTTTTGGATAAATTATAGATTAAAAAATCTTTTTCATTTATACGGATGGCCGCCGAGGTATCCGAGATACTTTGGACACAAATTATCTGAACACCTTGCTGTTTGGATATGAATTATATGACCAATTTTAGGCAAAAATTATTTTATAAAGATTTTCCCAATTCCTAACGGTTCTTGAATTATTTGGGTTTAAAGTTGCCAAAAAATAAATTCTAGAGTAATGAAATAACCTAGTTGCGACTAGTTTGCATAGGTAATTTAATAATAATTAGCACCTTTAGTTGTAATAATGATTTTTTGTAAATTGTCATCATTGACAGCAGTTGGTTATTTTATTTTTTCGCATAGTTAGTGTTAAAATCATGCCTGTATTTTATTCCCATGAAGAAAACGCGAACATGATTTTCAGGTATGGATATTGCAACGGTAGTACCACCGGCTCAGTTAAAGAATATTAATCACGATAATCAAACCTCATGGAAATAAATTACAGGCATGATTTCAACACAAGTTATGCAATAGTATATTACATTACAAGTGTGGAAAATGACTAATTTCACACGAGTGGGAATATTGTAGCACGAGGCGTTAGCCGAGTGCGACAAACCCACGAGTGTAAGAAAGTCATTTTCACACGAGTACTGTACACTATTTTTCCTACGACCACAAATTATTCACCAAAAAGTTTGTCTTTACAGAAAAAATAAAAAATTATTGAGAACTTTGCAACACTAGGGTGATTTTTACTTTGTAACACTAGTTTGATATGTACTTTTCCTCACTGCTATATTATACTGTTTTGACAATATTTTTACATTAAAAATGACCTACCTAGAAGCATTATATAACTTTTATTTGGTAAAACGAGTTTATGAAACTAAACATCACATGTAAAATTAAGTAAAAATTACATTTTTTCCTCATATTTTTGAGAAAAATATGAAAAATATGAAAATTGTAAATGCATAACCTAAAGTCCTAAAAGTAGGAAAAAACGACTACTAAACGTCAGTTATACCATGCAAATATGGAAAGCATTTGGCAACGTCGGAAGGGTCTGATTTTATTTATGAATGGATAAAAGAAATTCATAAAGTGTTAATTAGCCTCAGGTTTAATTAAGGGATAAAAAAAGATTTACCTAGTTGTTTGAATACACGAAGACAGAGAGAAAGGAATTTGATCTATAGGAGTTTTTTCTCTGGCGCTTTAGGTCGAACGGTCAAGCGGCAAGGCTGCTTTTATTTTTTCGGAAATTTTATTATTACTCTTTTAATATTAGAAGAAAGCTTATACTGTGTAGTAACTTAACGTTAACAAGATGATTTTCGCTAATTTGGGTTCTACTGTTTAAGGTAAGTAAAAAGTTTTTTTTTACTGTCACTACAATACATATGTCACTTGCAATACCAATAGCAGTTTTTGGAATGACATCATAATATATCACACACACGAGTGTAGTAAAGTACTTTGCAACACTAGTGCGGTAAGTACTTTGCAACACTAATGTGATATAACGCATTTTCTATGCATGAAACCAGTGTGTTATTTGCTATTTTCACAAGTGGTCGTAGGAAAAAAACAATTGTTGTCAATGATAACATTTTACGAACAAACTATCATTATTAAAACTCAAGGTATCAATCCGTAATAACTTTTTAGTACTGCTTCGATTTTGATAATTTTTTTTCGAATTTTAGGCTGTTTTATCGTCATAATTTTTTTATGTTGAAGATACAAAAATCTCTAACGGATTGTTTGTTATACAGGGGTTAATAAAAAGATAAATTTTACTTTAAACTTCTAAAGACCCCGTGAAGAAAAAATTACAACCGAAAATTAATTCTTTTTGCTGCATTTTAAAGCACTATCTCTTCTTAACAACTTGTTTTTTGATTTATTTTGATAACTGTATGTTTAAAAAAAGTACTGGTTTAAGGAAATAATGCAATAATGAATATCAGGCACAACTTTGCGGAAAATGGAGGTATACCATTAAGTATTCTTGGGATACTTTCCTTCTAAATTCAAAGTTGATAACTTTACTATGAGTTTTTTCTGTACAAAAAACAGAATTTGTTAACTGCTATATCTGAGATCCAAGTAAGATTGACCAGTACCACCATTTGCTTTGTATTTTTGTAACAACTTCGTCATATTTACGGCCTAAAAGGATATTATCGGTTATTTTTATAGAAATAACACCGAAATAATTTTTTATTTGTCAGCAGAATTTTTACATTTGTCTACATTTACCCAAAGGGGCTTATAAATATTTCTTTTATTTAATTAAGACTCTGATAATAAAAAAATACACCTGTTACAAAAATGTTGAAAAGTGGAGTGGAAGCGCTCAGTGATACCATATGGTATCAGCTTACTTTTAGGTCATGTTTTATAAACTAAAACAATTGTTAGAAAACAGTTGCTTTTCCACAATAATCAATTACTTATTCTTAGTCTATAAAAGTATTTTCAAACAGAAAAATGCACAGTGTAGTTAAAAAATTGTAGATACTTAAAGAGAATAACCATGTTTTATAATTTTGCGAAATACAAAATTAAAAAACACGCCCTGAAATCGAAAAGTAGAACAATTATTATACAAATGCGGTTTGACATGGTCCACTGATATAAGCGAAAGTTAAAATTTTTCTTTTACCACTCATGGCAAAATAGGGACAGCGTTAGTGGCGTCTTAAAAAGTGATACCATATGGTATCACTTGGCGTTAATGGGTTAAAGAAGCAATCGCATATTGGGGTAATTGTTGCCACTTGTTTGTCAGTGCTTCTTCTAACGGAGCTAAAGTTTAATACTCGCCGTAGTTCAGCCTATCTCTTCTTTTCAGTGTATTCCACAAGTGCTCAATAGGGTTGAGGTCTGGACTTCTTGGGGGCCAGCCTAATACATGAACGTCAACGTCAATTAAATATTGCCTTGTTAATTGTGCTACGTGCGGTCGAGCATTGTCGTGCTTTAAGATTAAATGTTATCCTATAAATGACTTATAAGGTACCACATGTTCTTCTAAGCAGTCCCTAATGTATCTATTGGAGTTAATACCTACTTGAAGTGTAACAATGTCTGTACGGGCTTTTAATGAATTACCGCCCCACACCATCACCCCTACGCACCAAAATGCTTTCTAGGAAAGATACAACATTGAAAGTATTTTTCTCCGAGCCTCCATATTTTTTGAGGTCCATCAGGTGAATATCTCGTAAAACGAGACTCGTCGGTAAAAAGAACGTTTCATCATTCGTCCATGTCCCAATCTCCATAAGTTCGGGCAAACTCCAGGCGCTGCCTTCGATGACCAGCATCTAATAGAGGACCTGTAGCAGCTACACGAGATGTTAAATTCTGATCCGCTCACCTTCTGCGTACGGTATCAGGTAAAACCAAGGTATCCGGAGCATCTGCCAGTCTTCTTACCAAAGCTGGAGCAGAGACTGTTCGCTCTCGAAGAACTTGAATACGAAGAAATAAAAATTTTAAAAACTAATTCTTGCTAATAAAGCATTATTGCATTATTTCCTTTAAACCAGTGCTTTTTCTTTAAAAATACAGATATCGAAATGAATTAAAAAATTAATTGTTAAGAAAAGATAGGACTTTAAAATGCAGCAAAAAAATCATTATTCGGTTATAAATTTTTTCCACAGGGTTTTCAGCAGTTTAGAGTAAAATTCACCTTTTTATTAACCCCTGTATAACAACAAATCCGATAGAAATTTTCGTATCTTCAACATAAAAAAATGATGACCATAAAACAGCCTAAAACTCGGTAAAAAGTTATCAAAATCGATGCAATACTGAAAAAGCTATTAAGGATTGAATTTGAACCAAATTTTCGTTGTCTGGTTAATTTTGCGGGCCAGTGTAGTCGCAACGATGTATTATCATTACTCTAGAATTTATGTCTTGGCAACTTTAAAGCCAAATAATTCAAGAACCGTTAGGAATTAGAAAAAGTGAATATAATAATTTTTTGCATCAGCAGATCTTAAATGATTGCATTATAAACCTCTAAACTTACATGAATTATAGTTGCAGTAAAAGAAGTCGATGTGTGTTCAAAAATTCTCTATTTATTATTTTTAAAAAATGTTTCCGTACCCCAATCACACAGCATGTCATCGGGTTTTTACCAAGTGGGAAACATTTCCAGAAAAATATTTGTATGTTGGATGTACAGGGTGGCCGGATTTCGTTGCAATTGCAAGGTATCTTGGTTATTATTAGTGATAGAGACTTGCGGTGTTCGCGAACTGTTGCTACTTTGTAATGAAACGAAAGATGACACTAAAATATTTTTCATGGCCCTCTTCGTTTTTGATATATATATATATATATATATATATATATATATTTAATATATTATATATATATATATATATATATATATATATATATATATATATATATATATATATATATATATATATATATATATACATATATATATATATATATATATATATATATATATATATATATATATATATATATATATATATATATATATATATATCTCTAA
>JACEGR010002721.1:0-121334 GCA_014170235.1 Listronotus bonariensis | reverse complement strand
CTTAAAATTACTTTAGTACTTTTAAAAATAAAATGTGATTTAATTCATAAATATACAATAAACATCCTTATAAGGGCTACCTGGATTCATTTTGGACATTACCTAATAAAAGGGATTTCTTTGGGAATCACAGCAACGTGTTTACATATTTTAATATTAAATCGTTTAGTTTTTCATGACTTAACTTGCCCTAGGTTATAGCATATGTATCTTGTGGCTAACTCAACTTCTTCATCGTATTAGGTTGGTTGTTGATAGAATGACCAATAAACAGAAAAAACAGAACAATGTAATAGCACAAAACGTCATGTACAATGTCTAAGCGACAAACCAGGGACATATTTATAAAATGCAAACAAAATGAAAATCTGTGAAAAGAAAATAAATGTATTCCAGATTCTTTGGATAACTTAAAAGTTCTCTTAATATGTATTCATCTTTTAAATTGCTTGAGATCCTTAGAAGAAGATTCAATCGAGCAAGACCATGGCTAAATAACAAAACATATACGACAATTATTCTGTGAAATACACTTTACACAATCCGCGTTTTGCATGAAGATAGCCTGCAAAAACGTACTCCGGCAACCCAGATATTTTAATCTTAGTGGCAATGTAATCAAATGAATAAAGAGTGTTGTGCAATCTAAAAAATCTGCACAAATTCCTATAAGATCGTATTACGCTACGATGACTAAGCATATGCCAATATTGAAATTAAGACCATCACAGGTGCAAATAAAGCTATTATAGAATGTAATCTAAATCTCAAAAGAGCTAATTCCACTTTCACAGTTAGTGTTCGCGAAATACGTTGTTAGTTGGTAAAAAGTCTAAAATAGGCAATAATGAACAACATATTGCATAATATGTATACCAATTTAATACTATTTATGATTCCTTTTAATACCAGTTCAAACCTACACAGAAGAACCATGATTAGCCCTAAAATACTAGCGTAGATAATATTTTCAAATGACTATGATAGGGTACATCGTTATACTGAATCCGATTCAACCGATCGGATAAAACTTAATCCGAAAAAAATTACGATATACACGTTTCAGATTGAGTAAGGGATTGGATTAAACGCCATAAGTCAATCCTGTTTTTCAAGCGATTTGAATTGAGTTCAGTCGGATCGGAGGTAGTATTTATATATTCACGGTTTTGGAAAAGGTTAAAAAGTAACAGCTAAGTAAAACATCTGATGAGTGTAAATACGAAATAGTGGAAATTAAAATAGGCTTGAAAATTTGCTAAAATTTAGTAATAGTGTTTTTTTGAGTGGTTTGCGTTATTATTTTGTGTTCTTATTTTCTAAAATTAAATGAAATAAATTTTAAATTACCACAAAAGTAAAGTAAGAAATTTATTCTTACTTATTTGCTTTCTTTGTCATTGTATATACTTTTTTTTGTCAAATTCAAAAGAATTTAGAACCGGATTGTCTGCATCCGATAAATTCTGGGACGAAGGGAACAGTATTAAGTTCAATGCGATCCATCCAATCAGATCCGATTTTTACGATGTACCCTTAGTCTATATCTAAAAACTGGGATGTGGGACCGTTAGACCCTTAAAAGAAACACTTTGGTGAAGGAAACTTAATTTTGAGATTTGTGAAAAAAGTTGATTTTTTGGATTACCCTAACCCCCAATCCAAATATTAGAAGAGAATCCCCTTTTAGTATTTTTTCTTGTAAATAAAATAAAATCTTATCAACAAATTTTAAATTTTAAAATAATATCAATATTAAAAAAAACTATAGCCAGTTGAATTTTTTTCCTTTTTCTTTTGCAAAAGTTGTCGACAAAATTTGATCTTATTTTCGAAAAAATCAATTTTGTTTTGCAAATTAAAAATTTCTTTACCTAAGTGTTCCTCTTAAGGCCACTAGCATATGCTATAAATTTGGTGTAGGTCCCATGTCCCACCTTTTAGATATAGTTATTTGAAAATATTATCTACGCCAGGGCCCCAAAATCTCCTAAATTCTAATAATTTTGTAGCATTAAAATAAAATACTGAATTTTTTGAGCATATAGATAATGAAAAGGTGACAATGTAGAGTGTGTCTAGTCTACGTAAGTTGACTTTCTATGGGAAACTTTTATTTTTAATAAAAAAACTTATTCCTTATAAAAACTCCTACATGATCCAAAACCTAAAAGAAAAATATTGAATATCAAATTGTGTTAGTTATTTACGAGGTTTGTCAAAAAATGTGATTATTGCTTAAAAGTAAATTACTATATTTTAAATTTTTAATTATTTAAGTGAATATGTAAAACACCTGGTTTAAACAATTTAGTGTACTATTTCCAAAACAAAAACATTTTTTTAAATAAAAGTTTTATCTATTACTGGCCGATATACCAAAACATATTTCTCATGCTGTATAGACTGCCAACGTATGGGGTTAACAAGAGGACAAATTTACAAAAATTTCTTAAAATTTTTAAGAAAATTTTTGGCTGTATAAGAAATGTGATTTACGAAGAGAAAATGTTGATTTTGTATACTGGTAGCGCAAAACCTAAAAAAAAGACAGAATTTTTTTAAGAGCAAACTACCTTTATTTTTCATTATTAGGGAAAATATCGTATGAAAAATTTAATTATTTTAAATGCCTTTATTTATTTTAGACCGGCATCAAAACGTTTTACAAATTAATTTTGATGTTATCAAAAATGATTTTTTTATTTTTATAATAAAATTGACCAAAAATTGTCATAAATTGCTTTTTAGATATATTCTTTTCTACAAATTCATATACAACACAATGTTCCAGCTGTAAACAAATGTGATCAAGCATTTTTTGCCAAATTATGGAGTTTAATAAAATTGTAAATTATTATTTTTGTCAATTACAAACTTTATTCAAAATAAATTATTTAAATGACATTTTGGTTAAAAATGAAATTAACAAGGTTGTGTACTCTTAGAGAAAAATCATGTTTTTTAAGTTTTTGCACACCCTGTAGACCAAATCAAAATTTTTTTTCGTGAATCAAGTTTCTTTAAAGCTAAATTTTTTGTTAAAAATAACTTTTAGTCGAAAATTTTTTTTTTTTATTTATTTGCCCTCTTGTAAACCCATCCATGGACAGTCTGTATATAGGTACTTAAGTACATTTTTGTGCCTACATCGTAAAAAATAAGAAAAAATAAGTTTAAACATTTTAAGTGTATAGTTTATCGCAAATTAATATAAAGTTGTTAAGGATTAATTATTAATTTTAGGTTATGTAAACTTATTAATTTACGAGGATTTTTATTTATTTATCTTTTTCCTGATAACGTTAAAAATTTTAGTTTATACTTTATTGCATACTTATTTTAATACATTGTTATTTATAAAACATAAAATTAAAAATTAAACAGTTATAATTAATAAATGTATTGCACCAATGTCTAAACTTGAATTTTTATCGTAAACGCAGAAAAAAATCCAATTTTTCTTTTTAATGAACAAAGTTGAATATTTAAAAGATATTTTTATTTATATTTTTATTAAGTATATCAGTTTTCTTAACAATAACAAAAATACAGGTATTTGACTCTTCAACAAAAATCACATTGTTTGTAAACCTTGTAGATGACTAACACAATTTCATATCTGATGGTCGCGTTTTGAGTTTTGAACCATTTAAAACTTTTTACAAATAATATTTTTTTTGAAATTTTAAATAAAAAAGTTTCCAATGATCAATTAAAATTAATTAACCAAAAGAAATTTTTGAAAAGCTCTAGGAAAATATCACATCAGGTATAATTTTATTAATTTTAAAAATATGCCTTCCAAATTAAATATTAAGGTAACTTTTAAAATATCAACATTTTGTAGTATGAAAATATTAACTTTATATTTTAGGGTTGTAAAGTACAGGTAGTAGGAACTTTAAAATGATGTGCCACAAAATCCCCCTTTCTATTTAATTTTTTCCCAAGATGACGCCCAGCAGCCATCTTGAATTTTTATCTTTCAGTTTCAGTTCAGTATTTATGCATCAACGTTTTAATTTTTTAGGTATATTTGTTTAAAAAATTAAAGGGGTTGGGGGACATTAAAGAAATGATCTGTATACTGTATATGTAGTCAAGGTTTATGTCAATCGGGACAAAAAGGCATTACTTTTATCGTGTGGTTTTGTTTTCGTTGTAAAAGATATATATTTTTTTATTTTATGGGAGCCTCTAGTGTTATTATCAAAATATAAAAATCAGTTAATTCCCCAAATACGGATGACAAAAAAACAGCAATGATGTATGCTGCCCAATATTCAGCATAATTATAGTAAAATAATAAAAAAATGGAGTTCTAATCTAGAAAGTTAAGGTTATCCTGTCTAATAAACAAAACACAATGAAAATAAGATGCTGCATATATAAATGTAGAAATTGCCCGCCAAACGATATTCGTTATTCACGTCCGCTATCAAATTCATGCAGAAATTTAAACGGGATGTGGCGTATATACGGCCATAATTCATATTCGAGCCCGAGTTTAAAAACTTAAAAATAATAAACAATAGTTCATGTATACATAAAGCGAGCGGACACAATTTGTAAGCACGGTGCGGTGCATCCAACCGTGGAGACCTTAAAGATACTTGCTCCATGTAAGGCTGGTATTATACCGTGTGTTTGGGTCTTCTTTGACACTTGATTAAATTTATTGGAGCAGAGATTTAAGGTTATGTGAATCTTAAATAGATGGAAATTGGAAATACACAAGTTTAGAGAAATGTAATAAAGCTTTTAAAAACTACCTAAGGGGAAACATATTGGTTATCTACAAAAAAATTATGTCATCGCCTGGATTTCTAAAAAGAAAGATGAATGTTTAGTTTTTATCTTTTATCTAGTTATAAATCTAAAAAATAGTAGATATACGCAATAAGAATTGAAATCTCATATTTTCGAAACTGCAAAAGAAAATATTTTTAAATGTGCTAATTTCTCAAAGGTCTTTGGAATGTCTTTTTAATGGTTATAAAATATACAGGGTGTTTTAATTAAAAAGTGCCAGTTTATTATCAAACTTTCGACAATGGTTATATTTTTGAAACTATGACAAATTAAATATATATCAAATGCAGTATTTTTTATGGCTTTTAGGGCAATTTTTCCATTGGTGATAAAACATACAGGATATTTTATTAAAAAAAAAAACTTTGTGTTATAACTTTAAATTAAAAGTCAACGGAAAAAATACGAGGACGTCACTGAATTCTACGTAAAAATCCCTAAAAACTTCTCTATTTACTTTTTCTTTTCTAATATCAAGCGAAATTTACAAGTGCATGGCCAAATTGACAAAATTGAAAAACACCTTGTATCTTCAAAGGGAATTAAGGTATAGTCATTACTTTCACCATTAAATTTGTTTCAAAAATTGAAATCAAGGTTGCGCAATCAGATTTGTTCTATCTCTTTTAGTTTTTGCTATACCCTGCAAGGTCAATAAAAAGGCGCCATCCCGTACCTACTATAAATTATCCGTTAAGTATGTGCAAGTTCTGTAAAATAGTTATTTAACAAATCCTTTTTAAGCTAGATTTTTTTTTAATCCGTATTTTCCAAATTTCTAAAATTAAGCCTGTGTACCTTAATCTGAAAATTGCTTTTTAAAACTTCTTGCATTTCCAATTTAATTTAAGGAAGGGCCGCTTTCTCTATTAATAACCCTACTAAAGAAGTTAGCCTGAATAAATTAGTACCTGGACTTTCACCATTTTTTGTTATCTTGGAATAGTCTAGGATAGGAATATTATCTTGACAGGCAATATCTTGCCTTAGAAGTCTTGTCGCAACGCTTTCTCGGAAAATAATATGTCATTACCAAATAATATTATGATTCCAAAAAGTAAACAAGTACACACTGTCTTATCTTGATTCAGGAACTTTTTATACTCTTGATTTAGGAATCCATCTTGAATCACTATAGATCTTATAATCATATTAAAAACCTATTTGATCTTTGTAAATTTAATTATTTTACTAGTGCTTATTTAAAACTAGGCAGAAGCATTCAGGTAATAATACTAAATGTGAACGAAATACACATCTGGTAATTAATTACTACCTCCTGTAAATAAAATTATTTTACGGCATTTTAAATTCAATTTTTCGTTCATTTCTTGCATATAAAAACAAAGATACCGACGTATAAAAAAGCAAGTGGACTCATAAATAATGCAACTTCAAGTAGTAACCAGGCAACTCTTTTAGGAAAGCAACTCATTAATTTAGCAGTGTATTTTTGTCAACACACAGAAACGACACAGTGGTTTCAAGATCATAAAAACTACCTCTTCCAAAATATTTGTTAAAAAGAATAAAAATATTTAGACACTCTAGAAAAACTATAAAAATAGAAATGTAAACAATACGCAGGGTGTTCGACTGTACGTTTTTAAGTATTAAGGTGTTAAAGTTGTAAAAAACGGTTTGTGTAAATCTCTTAAGTTCAAATTTCTCTAACTTACTTAAATTTAGCAGACTCGAACGTCACTTGAACCTACAACAAATACCTATTTCGCCATGGATTTTAAAAATGTGTATGACATTTTTGTACACTGAGGTTATTAAAAGTCCTCTCCCCATTAATATTTAAATGGGACAAGGTATTGAGGTCGAGTAAAATTTGGATAATAGGGTGTCAGTTTAACTGTTTTTGGGCATAAAAATAATTTCTGTCACGTGTCCTAGTACCGAGAGAGCACTAGCAGTTTTTAATTTTTAAATGGAAAGGAAGTTGCATTTTAAATTAAAAGGTCTTTTGATTCTCCACTCAACGCTACTTTGTTTTTAAAAATCGCTCCAGTCGTTCCAGACTTAGAACCGTTTGAAATTTGGCTTAATTAGTGTAAAAACAATACAGTTTTAATGGCATTGGCTAGTAAGTCTGGAACGGCTGAGCAAATTTAAAAAACAAGGGGGCGTTAAGTAGAGAATTACAGGGCCTTTAAAACGAAGTGCTACATGGCCCTCCCTTTCACTTAGAAAAAAGTTGCTAGTGCCCCTCGACACTAGGCCAGATGACAAAAATATTTTTACACCAAAAGGTAGTTAAAGTATTACCCTTTTAACCAAATTTTACCCGATTTTAATATCTTGTCCTATTTAAAAAATTTAAGGGAAGAACTTTTCAAAACCGCACTGTATGTACAATTTTTTAGCTAAACTTCAAACGCCTGTAACTGTATAACGAATGGGCCGATTTTTAAAAATAACACGGTGATGAATAAAGAATTAAAAGGCCTTTAAAGCAAGATGCCAAATGACCCCCTTTCCATTTAAAACAAAAAACTTGCTGTCCCCCTTGGGACTAGGTCACGTAACAGAAAATATATTTTAATACCAAAAACACCAATTTATCCCAATTTTACCCGATTAAGATATCTTGTCCCATTTAAAATATAAAGGAGCGGGTAAGACTTATAATATCCTCACTGTATGTACAGTGTATTTTCTAACAACGGTACGAACCTTCAAGGTGTGATTTCAAATGTTATTTTATAAAAAAATTCTATAATATATACATATGGCTGAAGTTGCTTCCCTTACTGAGATACGAAAAAAGTCAGTATTTTCTAAATATTTTTAATACGCTTAGGCTGATTTGGATAAAATTTGGTACATTTATTAAATGTTATAAGGCGCCTATTTAGCTGTAACCAGATTGTTATTATTGGGTCCAGTGGCGTCTCAGTGAACAACGCAACTTATATTATTGAAAAAAAGTACGTCACTGACTTTTTTGACGTTTTTATATTTTTTTACTATTAACCAATTAATAATTTAACTTTTTAGTCTCTTGTATTTTCTTCGTATCTCGCTTTGTGTGCGAAAAAAATTGAAGCCATTTTAAGCGATACTAAAAGGTACCCTTGAACAGCATAAAATAAAATTCATAATTAAAAAATAAACAATTTAACCCTTAGTAGACGGGTTGTTCTTCTTTTTAACCTACATAATGATAAAATATTCATTTAGGTTTAAAAAATTATATGTATATAAAGCTTTCTTTATTACGACTTATTTTTTTTTAAGATAGCTAATTATTTAATTTACCGAAAAAATTATCAACAGCGAAGTTCATATATTTTTGTAAGATTCCCAGGTCCCAAAATATCTACTTGACCAAAAACTTTACTATTCCGTAACAAAATTTTTAATATTATTAAAACTGACAAAAAAATCGTTATTTCATGAATGGTTATATCTTTCGGAGTTAAAAAATCAGTCTTAGAATTTATGTCGTCATGTAATTATTTCGTAACATTATGCAATATGCCTAACTAAAGTGGCTGAGACAAGTGTGATTTCTATGAAATACACTTCTGTCACGCTGATTTACAACTCTGTCACGTATTTTTTTTGGGAAAGAATTTTTTTATTTTTTTTTATACGTGCACAGCCGTTATGTCTTTCGTACGCTGCATGTTGAAATATAAATAAAAATTAATATTAGTAACTCTCAAGTAATTCCTTTGAATTTTTCTCTCTTAACTGATGGAAACAAGGAGACATGTTTATGTAGGTTAAAAAAAGAACATTAACAAATGGCGATTTTCGATAAAATACACGACTGCTTATTTATTTTAGGGCAAGTAATTGTTTATTTTTTATATTTGTTTCTTTACCATGTCGTCCATGGGTACTTTTTAGAAGAAATTAAAATAGCTTTAATTTTTTTCTCGAAAACGAAGCTAGATACAAAGAAAACAAAAAACTAAAGAGTTCTTTCTCAATAATACAAGTTACGGTGCCCACTGAGATACCACTGGATTTTTTTCCTAAATTTTAACCAGTAAGGAAGCAACTTCAGACATATGTTTAAAATAAATTTTTTTAAAAAAATAACATAAGGAATCACACCTTAAAGGTCTGTACCGTTGTTAGAAAACACCCTGTATATTTCCTAAATAATGCAAATTAATATACAACATTGTTTATGCGTTGTTCTTTTTTTTTTCGTATCTGGTTTAGTTTGCATATTTCTAGAGCATGAAAGCAACATTGAAGGATTTTTAAAATTGTTGTTTCCCAAAAGTATCTGTTTTTTAGAACTATACCATTTCTACGTAAGGCAGGGTATCTTTTTATTGTGGTTGTACTTTAAATATTCTTATAATTACGAAAGTTTTTAAAACATAAATATGTGATGTCAGGACCTGGTTAAAAAAAAGGACGATCGACAAAGGACGAATTTTAAGATATTTGAGTTTCTTTTACTAAAAATTGTTTTTTTATTTTAATTTTGGCCCTACTTTTGAGAATATTAACTGCTGTAAACGGGAAAGCTTAGGTACTGAAAAAGAATAATAAAAGTTAACCAAGCATAGAAAAACAAAAGAAGCTATAATGTACAGCAAAGCGGCTGATTTATTTGATGTGCTGATTACACCGAGAGTTCCGCATGGACTAACAAATATAATTTAAAGTAAATTTTAGTTTTCAAATTGCATATATTCGTATTATTAAGCTGATTCTGATTAACTACTGAAATATTGCCAGTACATTAAATTTTTGCGTAACACAATTAAGTTGTTTATTTAATTGCAAGGATTTAGTAGTAAACTTGATAAAACCATTTATTGAAAACCTATATTATTAAAAAATATTTAAAGTTTGTTACAAGGGTCACAGAAAAATTGAGTTAAAATTAATAGAAAATGCCAAACTTTTTCTTTCAAGTTTTTAGAAAATAATCTAGCCGAATCCCACTTGACCTACAAATTTAAATCAATTAAACTATTTAAATATATTTTTAGGATACTGCCATGCAAATATTTTCATAAAAACAATCTGGACTGCTTCGCGAACTTGAGTTTTTAATTTTAAAATAAAAACCGTCTCGTGTTTTTATTAAATTATTATACATCCAAATATTTCCCAAGCAAAATCTCGGGTAGTTTAATCGAACAATTGTATAGGTCTTGTGATCTTATATATGTATGTACAAATTTAATTAGACGATCACTAAAACAATTCTTGTTTTACATATTATAGTGCAGATATAGCGATACAATTTTAAAATATTCTTAAGATAGACAGCAGTTGTAACAATCCCACCCCCTCCCTGCGGAAGAAACTGTCTAAATTCAACACTGATGAAACGGCTGCCCTTTTTCTTAAGTTTCATTTTGAAATGGACTACTTTTTAACGTAAAAATTATAGTTGCAAAAATCAAGATGGCGGATGGGCCCCATCTTGGGGAAAAAATTAAAGGAAAAGGAAGGTCTTGTGAAACATCGTTTTATAGCTTCTGATGAGTATTTTACAAACCTAGCATATAGAGTCAATACCTTTACCTACTACAAAATGGCGGTACTTTAAAAATTACCTAATTACCTGATTAGGATGGCTATAATTCGAAAACTAATAGAGCTAGATGTACCTAATATGGCATTTTCTTGAAGCTCTTTAAAAGATCTTTTAATTGGTGATATTGATAATAATATACAGCGTACGACAAAAAGTGAATAGTTTTTATAAAAGCGCCCTGTATATTATATCATCATTACAATGATGATGAAATTAATTTGTTGTCCCAAGATGGCGCCCATCCACCACCTTAATTGTTGCAACTATCATTTATAGTCAAAAAGTAGGGTATGTCCTCCCATTAGTCATACCAAATTTTATTTTAAAAAAAATGAGGGTGCAAAAGTTAGCAGGCTATTAATGCCCACATTGTATGTAAAACCGGATTGGTGTTTTAAACGATTTTTAATTATTTTTCGCCCAGTGAAAGCTTCTTCATCAAGATTATTATTCAATATGTGGATTTTAAAAGGTTTTATAAAATTAGGTTTTTACAGGGAAGAGCCAAATGTTTCATATACTGGTAAAAAATTGTGACGTTAAATTATTCCACAGGGTGTTTGAAAATTTCGGTCACAATTAAACATTTGTCTCTTCCATGTATAACACCTAGTCCTATAAAACTTTTTGCAATCCCTATAATAAATAATAATTTTGATAAAAGAAGCTATAACGGGACCAAAAGTTAATTAAAATCAGTCAAAAACCCAAAAGTTATTTAAGATTGAATTTGAAGAAAATTTTGTTTGTACGACTTTTTTCCAAGAGTGTATAATATTTAAAACCAAAAATTTAGAAAAAAACATAAAATAATTGTAAAAAGTTTTATTTTTTTAAGTTAATTTATATAGGAATTGACAAATGTTTCGGAACGGCCTAATTAATGGTAAACGGAAAGTGATAGCGGATTATTCTATGTTACTGTGTCTTTGATATACCCGTGATATTATCAGAGGTTAAATGGTAATATTACTTGTATTTTTTTAATAAATAAATTATAGTAAATGTAAAAAGTCTTTTTTTTTAAATACATGTCCGTCTTTTAAGAAAACTTAAGTAAACTTTTTTTAGAAAATCTTCCATACTAAAAATCTGTCAGGAACTTTAAACATGATTTAGTACTATGTGTGATTTTAATTAGCCACCTATATATGATAATACTAAAATATAATATACCAAAATTAAAATCAGATCTGTATTTAAAAAAGATCTAACTTTACCTGCCTTTGGCTCGTGCTTAAAAATACCTTACAACCATCAGAACCTAAATGACCCTTACTCCATATAGTATAAGAAGCTTGCGAGACCATGCACAATCGTATGTCGACTCAATGTTCAGGTATGCCTGACAAGCACTTTGTCATGGCAAATGAAAGAGAAAGATACGGGGTGAGTAAAAGTTAAATCGTGTATCTCAAGTAAGAGTTTAGCCACTTAAACCTCTTTGTTATAAATGTCAATAAACTACTTTAAGAATTGCGAGGGCTAGTTTCAAAGTGTACAATCTTCAAAATTTAATTTTTATGTTATATCTAATAAAGAATAAACAAAGAACCTATACATTAAATGTGATTCATTTTTTAAAGTGTTATACAGACTGTCAACGGATGGGGTTTGGGTTTACAAAAAGTTTTCTTGATAACAAGTTTTTCTAGTAAAAAAATATGATTCACGGAGAGAGAATGTTAATTTTGTTAACAGAGTACGCAAAAACTTGACTACCATTATTTTTAATTTTTAAGAAAAATGTCATTTAAAAATTTTATTTAGAATAGCAGTTTGAACTACTTTATTTATTTTACAGGGGTATTTTTTTATTTTTGAGACAGCCCACAAAGGTTTACGCCTAAGTACCAGAGTACCGTGGGTGTCAGGTTATTAGATGTTTAACCCGTTTTTCGCCTGTTCCCTCAACGTTGTCCAAGCACTGAAACATGCAGTATTTTGCAATTTACAGCACCTTTTAGACAACGCGGTAGTGCCACCACCGACGTTATTTTTATTTATAAATAACTACCACCTAAAAATGTCTTTCCGGCTTGGGATTCGTTCTCGTACTCAACCGCTGCGCTGCACAGTGATTTAATTATATGGGCTATCCGGACAAAAATCACTACTCCTCTAATACATAACCGATTTTAATTAAATAAAAAGTATTGCATAGCCTATGCATAAAGCTACATCTTTAAGTTAAAAGATGTCTTAGGAAGCTTTTTAAGGAGGAGATAATATAAAATAAAATTCAGGAAAATTTAAAAGCACTGAAATCACATATAATTATCTATGGAAGTTGCAAATTTGTCATTAACAGATCTCAAAAAAACAAACAAATATGTCATTGTATAAGACGCCCATGAATTTTTAAAACTAGTAAAAAAGAAAAAGTAATTTTTAAAAGTAAAAAACAAACATAATTTTCCTTAAACTATTCCGTCAAAAGAAGTTCAATAGTTAAAATAAAATGAAATAATTAATTTATAATAATTAATAATAAAAAGTATCGAAAATCCAAGAAACTCCAGTAGAAAACATTTTAAAATTTAGAGTTATATCTTCATTATCAGAAATTTGATCTAAATCTTCTTGTAATATGTATGTCTTAATATCCGAAAAGTTAAAGGAACGGGAAAAAGTGGTCTTTCTTAGAGAAGATATAAAGGGGTCTGATGTCACAAGCAAAAAGGTCATAATATCTTTGTTAGTGTTAATTCTAGAATTTTTCCTTGCATGGTAAAGACGACTATTTCGGACCTCTTTATGTCTAGCTTCAAGCGCGTCTTCCGCCATTTGACCTATTGGCAAATCAAAATGTTGGATAATTTCGCAACCATGCTCTAATAGTTTGTGAACACTACAAGGCATATAAAACCACTCATACAATTTTATGTAAAGATCTTTTGTTTCGTTTAAAAGTTCGCGAAATTTTTCAATATTGATTTGCTTTCCAGAAGACACAACTCGTAGAATTTGAGAAAATTTAAAAATCAAATTTTGGTCAACACCAGTTATAATTGAACTTAATTCTGGGTTTTGGCAAAATGTTCTTGCTGTATTCCCATCATTCGTGGATCCATAGCCTGGTTTAGGTCTATCAACAATCAAACCTAATTTTTTCTTAAAGTCCTCTTGAATTCTTTTCTTTTGTGCATCAAATAATGTTTTTTTTTCTAAACCTTTTACTTGCCAACTTTTGAAAGGAAGCCTATAGGCAATGTGAAGTAAACATTCAAAGGTACGGAATCCACGAATGAAGAGAAGACATCCCAAAATTAAAATTTTCAATTTTAACTGGTCTTTCGATCACTTGTTCTGTGTTCATTTGTTTGGGAGTTGCTCCACAGATAAAACAAGTTTGAGTAGAGTTAGTCTCCGACAAAGTATTAATGCAACTCCCATCAAGCATCGTAAAGTGAAATTTAAAATTAACTAGTAATATTTTTATTTTGAAAATTTTTAATTATTATTGGTTCTAAATTGCTTATTTCCTGTTGAAGTCTCAAACTCTCATTTTTTACTAAATCTTTATTTTCTTTGATAAAAATAAATTTTATTGGGCGGCAAAATAACGTTGAAGAAGGGCGAGGATTACTCCATAAAATAGTACCTTCCTTGTCTGTCAATTTAAGGAGGCACAATACAACTAAAAACAAATACTCATCAGTCATTTCTATGGAACTAAATGTTTGTTTGGAGGTACTATGTCCGGAGCTTCCATCGAAACCGTATTTACATGTCAGAGTCAAGTCTCCATTATTTATCTCCTTTTTGTCTGTTATTTTTAATATACTTGTTAATGTAAAATCAAGAAGTTCTTGTAATTTTATTTCAGATCCTTGTTCTGTAGTTAAAAATTGTTTTGGTAATAAATTATCTCGAAACTGTCGCAATTTATAAATACTAGGTAAAAATTCCGAACACACGTTATTGATAATCGACCTAAGCAAATTATATTTTCGCTGAGAAAGATCTAACTGAAGATACAACGCTAGAGTTTCTTGTAAACTTAGTGATTGTTTTTTAGGCTCCTGAAAGTTATCCTGAAATTGACTTTTCTTTGACGATTCTTGAACTGCAAAAGAAAGTTCTTCTAAGGTGTAATTAGACACCAGTTCTTTTACAAAAATACATTTTTCTAAAAAATATGACTATTTTTAAATAAAGTTTTACTAAAACCAGAAAATTATTTTAAAAAGGCACATACCTTACTCAGAATTTGACATATTGAATGGATTAAACTATAATATATCTAAACGTTAATAACAAATATCCATACAAGACTAAATAATGCTTAAAATTTGAGGAAAAAATATACGAAATTTTTAAGATAGACTTTATCATATATTTACTGATAAGGAAGCAAAAACAAAAATTAAACTTGGGCATTTATATATGCAGAACAGAATGTAGTTAGTTTAAATTTTGTGTTTAATTTTTTAAAGATACTGATTCCGAATTTTGAATTATTGTCCATTGTTCGAATTACTGTGCGCTGCCGGGAAAGACGGGTATCAGAAAGTTTTATAAGTTACCAAAAATAAATTAATTATTGTAAATGTTTATAATAAAATGAACTAACAAAACTGTCATAATTTGCTATTTGAATACCTGCTTACCCACAAATTCTAATACAACGCAATTTTCCAGCTGTAAACAAATATAATTAAAGCATTGTCGCCAAATTAGTTCAATAAAAATGTTTATTACAATTTTTATCACTGTTTTTTTCATCCTCTCGGGGTCATCCCACTCTGATCCGACTCCCTAGGTGGTGCACTGCAGTCTTAAGGCTTATTGTACCTTGACTCCCTACTCATTCTTATTTACACACCATTTATTCCATAACTTGGAAGGTTGCTGCTCAGTCCATTCGTTCACACCCGAGCAGAACACTGCGTACCAGGTCACCCATCAAAGTTATGGCCGCGCTCCTCCCTGCTTAACTCCGGCGATCGACAAGGCCGACCCCACCGGAGCAGCCACAAGCGCGGCTATTGGGACACTGTATTTACTATTTTATTAAAGAGTATAAATAAAGTATACTTTAGCTAGCCTCTCAATTAAAAAAATCTTTTTCAAAATAGGACGTTGATATTTTTTAACATTTTTTTTGTATGAATGTTTGTTTGACCTGTGCAATAAAATACATTGAAAAATCAAAAATTAAATTTAAAAATAATGTTAAAAAAACCAAAAAAAAAACATCACACATACATATATTTTTTAAATTAATTATTTAATTAATTAATTTATATTTATTTATATTTTTTAATCATTTAATTTGTAATTCACCCTGTATCCAACATTGCAAGGACGACAAAAGTTCTCGTGTCGACACGAGGGGGTGAGTGGGTATAATGGTGGCGCCAAAACGGCCACCATACATCACGCCGACAGGTGAACATGTGGATTGCGGATGCACCGAAGAGTCGCAACCATTTACCTGAGTGACGGAATTCGGTTATATGCGAGAGAACAATGTCCTTTTGTTAAGGTATAATTTGCAAATTGATTGTAATATGTTACCGCTCTTCTTCTTAGAAAGGAACTAATTTTACCTATTTATTCGAGAAGCTTTATTTGTCTGCCAAGTGTTTTAAATAATATTTAAATTTCTTTATTAATTGGCAAAAATTACAAAAATTAGAGAAGAAAACTTCATTGGTATTAAGGCTAAAAACTATTTGATTGTAATTTTTATTACCAAAGCACCTATTAGATTGAGAACTTTGTGTAAGTGATTTATTCCGTTATGTTATGATATAATAGAGAACTATTGCAAGTTGCCTTATTAAGCACGGGTATTATTAATACCGGCCTTATTTAAATAGTGCTTGTACCCCTAAATCAGAATTACATTTGAAAAAGCAAGGTTTTAAGTATTATTAATTCTAAATACTTTTTGATTTTGTGGTCGGCAGCCGTTCAATTTACACCAACAGTTCTGAAGTTAAAATAAGACCAAAATAAGGCACGACCTAAAACCGACCTAAATAAGGCCAGGCACTATCCTTATTAAGGGAATCCTTATCCCACCATGCATCTGCGCAAGCTCATGTGTCAAAATAAGGCCGGTATTATTAGTGCCTGGCCTTTATTCACTGCGCAATATTTCTCTTATGACTATTTAAAATCACATAATTATAAAATATTCTACTGGTGTTCTTTTTATAACTATTTGTTTTACGATACCTCAGCTGTACCTAAATTTAAACAGTAGCAAGCCATGAAAGTATTTTCGAAATATCGTAGTTAGTGTTAGCAACCACAAAACCCAGAATTTAGGATGGGTTTTTGTCTTACACAGGAACAATGCAAATAAAATATATTATACTTATCCTAATTTAAGAAAAAAATTATTTTTTTATTTTATTTTTTAATTGACAAATCGTCAGTAATTTGAAAAAGTTACGTATCTCAAATGAATCCTTAACCTATGCAAAACGGTGAATAAAAGTACAAAACTGATCTTAACAACTGTTACACCTGTTAAATTTATCTTAACACACTGATTTTTGGTGTTAATCCAAAGGTAAAGATGGCTATAATCTGTAAACGGCGGCCCTAAGAAATATTAAAAAATGAAATACGACAGTTTGTGAAATTAACGACAATATGTATTTTTAAGGTTCATAAGAAAATGAAATAAATTAAAAATTCTAATATTTAATAAATCTAACCTATCACTTGTTTTTGTGTAAAACATTCCGTTCGTGATAGAAAGTAGGTAAATATTTCACTAAGCGAAATAAAAATGCCAAAATTAAAAATCAAGGCCACAGTAATAGCACCACATAACAAAATAAAAGAAAATATTAGACCCTGAGTTTTGAACCTTCTAAGCTCCCATCTGCAATTATCATTTGGCCATAGGTATAGATTTTTTCCTTACCTCATAAAAATCAGAAAACAATTTAAAGTTTTGACAATTTACTGCAACAAAAACACTAAAACAAACATGTAGCCTCTGATTTGCATTTTTTTTGTTTATTAAACTAATATTTAAACAATCCTTAAAATCAAATTTACCCAAAAATTTAAAGTACAGAATACCAAGAGGCAAAGGCAACAAATAGAGTTGCATCAAAACATACCAACACTATACGAAACAAAATATCTATTTCCAATAATACTACTTTCTTGGATTTCCATTGTCTCTTATTTTTACTGACACACGACGTTTCGGATGGTGTTTATCTTCAACCGTTTTCATGCAATAACTCTTAATACTCTCTAATATAAATATCGAATCCAGATATATGTGATATACTGTTTTTGAAAATTTACTATATTAATCCGGAATTTGTGGCCAATTTTGGTCCTTCCCCTTTTAGTCTTTAGCAAGTCGGTAGAGAAAGCCGTTAAATTAAATTGCGGAGTTTAGTTAAATTTAATTTTTTAAATAAAATAAATGAATTTAGCAGTGTTTTTAGTTTTACCTAATTAAACTATTTCAATATCCTGATCTGTGATTGCGGGCACATCTTATAATTTTTAAAAAATCCACAAAATGATTGAGAAAAGACTCAAAGTTTTATCCTAATTTTTATAATTGATCTTTGTTAGGATAATTTAAACACTGAAAAGTACCTTTAGTACAGCAGTAAATTCATTATTGTAACGAAGGGAGTTAACAATAAGTAGTCTGTAACTTTCGCTGGGTTGGAGCGGCTTTTACAATGTCGAGTGAGTTAGTATACTCCTACCCTAGAAGTGAACCATATTTGGTAAATCTAGATGACAATGCATTTGAAAGCTTTTAAAATTTAGCTTGGACTTTAACCACATAAAAATTTACTTCTGAGTTTGTTTATACGACATTGTAAAAGCCGCTCCTAATTCAGTCTAAGTATTTTCATGTAAAATTAGTTTTTTCTAATCTAAAGTACATATTTGATAAATAATTGTATGACGCTTTATCACGAACAACAAAAAAAAACAAATACCAACAAAATATTTTGTATTCGTACATGACTCTACCATCCAAATTAAATAAAAATTAACATAGCTAAATCAATAGCACGATTACATAAGTCACATATAACTTTTTAAATATATCGTTCTAGCCCGTTCGAATATGCACGAGGTGCCAGCGCGGCCCTAGCACGGCATTGATAATTGCATGTTTTAAACAAATTTAGACGGTAGGTTAATTTGTATGAGACGTCAACGAATCTACTTTTCTAACTATTGCTAAACCGCATGTTGTCTTTTTTTGTCTATATTCATGAGTACGAGTGGAAAAAATTAAGAACAAATTAAAATTATTTTTTTCTCGAGTACATACAGTGGTTCATAAGGTGTTTGTATTGTAGTGAATGGTGTAGCTTGGATGAAACTATTCGCTCTCCCACTTTAGTCTACAGAGATCTTCTGTGAATACCTTCTATACGTTGATTCCTTCGATTACCTTATTTTTCACGAAATTAAAAATGTTTGGGATAGCCACTTTTTTACATAATCCCTGGTCTAGTAAGGAAATAGACTTCATGATAATAACACTTTTAAAACCGATTTAGGGGGTCCCTTATTTTGACGAGTCTGAAACAAATACTCAAACCACTGTATATCGAAGCGGCTCTTTAATCTAACCTGTCAATGTCAAATGTTTCGGGTCTCGGACTGGGCAATGTTTAAACATTGTGCCAAAAATCGTAAGGGTTACGGTTAAGCAACCCACCCAATCCGATACCCAAAACATATCAATGGGTCTTTTGGTTTCGTGACTGTAACACTTACGATTTTTGACACAATGTTTAATAACTGCATGTAAAACAGTGTGGTAAACTTGTCGGCAAAAAATGATGCGTTCGCCCTGCCCGACACCCGAAACATTTGACATTGACAGACTGGGTTAAAGCGCCGCTTCCATATATGGCGGTACGAATATTCGTGGTAGACTCGTTAAAAGAAACCCCCTAAAAGGTTTTAAAAGTGTTATTATCATGAAGTTAATTTTATTTTTGGCCTTGGAACTATATAGTTTCGGGCGTAAAAGTACTTCCTCCAGATATTTTAGCTTTGACGTGTTTATTCTATCTATTGTCATAGTTTTGCTTGATCTGTCAAAAAATGTACAGTTTTTAATAACACTTTTTTCCATCTATTTCAGGTAATACCTCAAAGGGCCATGTCCTGTCAGAAAGTATGTGATTATCCTGGGTTTAGTCTTTTGAAGCTATATTTGCTTTTTTTGTATTTTTAGGCTAATGAAAGATAAATCTTTTCGCCTGTTCTTGGTCCGGAGCGTTATCCCAGTAACTCTCATTTTTCTTCTTTTCCACGGTAATCAAAGTATTTACAATTTTGCTTTATTCTGTAAAACACTACAACTAAATAAAAATACTGCAAATTAAAAAGAAACATTTTTGTTGTATAGTAAAATAGTTTTATTCTTCATTTAAATTTGATTATGAAGAATAAAAATGTTTAACTGTCTTTATAATAATTCCTTCAAATTTTGATATTACGTCCGACATTTCGGACATCGGCATAGACAGAATGGAGTAAAACACACAATTTTTTTGTTTGTCATCTATGTAATACAATTGTAATCACTTTTCTTCTGGATAATCATCAAATTCTTAATATTAATATATTCTTTTAACACAATACCAGCAACTTCGAAGGATAGGTTTAAAGTAATTTGGGGGTATTGGCAAAAATTAATGTAAATTAATATAAAATATACATATTCATCTAGAAGTAATTATAGAGAAAGCAGCTTTTTAAATTTTAGTTTTTTTTTAATAACCAGTTTTAAAACGCATTTTTTAATCATGAAATTTATTCACTAGTAGACTGTACGAAAGATTTCTTGGTATTGGGCGAATTTTAATGTATACAAAGTGTTAAGCAGGCAGCTTGTATACAAATTAGGCATGATTTGTTTTTGTTACGTCACTTTAATATAAATCTGTATCTTATTTATTAGCTTAAATAAAACAAATATTTTAAAAATATACAATTTGTCTCTAGGCCTCTACAAAATACTACCACAAACCATGATCTAAATCAAATAACCTTAGCTGAAAAGTTGATCGTTTACAAGATGCAGGATGTCAAAGTGTTCATTTAATTTTATATTTATTTTCAAATATTTTCTGTAAAATGTATTGTTTTTACACGATTTGATATTACACGGTTTTTTAGGGTGACAGATCGAAAGATGCTTACGTTTTGTTGTAAAGTGTAGAGGGAGCGACCTGCAGTGTTGTGCATATTCATAAAATGCCACAGTTTTTTTTACCTGGGTATAGTTTTAGTGATGAATGTCTCTTTGAAAATTTCTTGTCAACAAAAAATATATATGGTAAATATCGCTAGGAGCAACCGTTTTTATGATATTTTAGATTAAATGCTGTTTTTGATAAAAAAATTACCACGATTAATCAAAGCCACCTGGGTGTATAAGAAGGTCTTCACCCTGTTAACTTATTCTTTAAATATGTGGTATCTTTGGAAAATTTATTTTTTAAATGCCATTATTTATATTGTTATATTATATGTAACTCTAATATTAAAAATCACAGAGAATATTAAAAATCATTGATGGATTTTGCACAAAAATTTTGGAATGAATACAATAATTAAATTGTCTGTAACATATTGAAATCGCATTTAAATTTTGATTTTATGAACAAGATCCATTCATAGCCACTAGAGTTTATTATGGTGACATAATCACCTAACTTTAAGCTGATTTACTCTTTAAAAGTATAGACCCGTAATAATCTAAAAACACAGCATTAAAAAAATTAAATATATCTATACTTATCCGTAATAATAATTATGACCAAATATTAGAATATCGTATAATATTAGGAAAAGTAGGATTATCTGTCTGATAGATTTTGGCGTGTACCCAACAAAATAGACCATTGAATGTCTGTTAGGATCATAATCAGAACCTAATATAATGAAGAAAACTATACCCTTACTATATCGTCACCTTAATTGTACAACCACCTAACTCCATTTTTAATAAAACATGCATTGCCATCTTTAGCCTTATAAAATAGGGCTTAAGATGGCATCAAAATTACATTTTTTTATAAAAACTGGAATTACGTGGTTTTACAATTAATTAGTTAATAAAAAATGAGAGGTTGATGCCATCTTTCGCCTAATTTTATAAGGCTAATGCATGTTTGATTAAAAATGGAGTTAGGTGGGTTTAAATTAAGGCTACGATATCTAAACTGCTAAACATTCGAACGGAATAATTTAAATTTTAGGTAAAATTTTAAACTTAATTTTCTCAACGACTACAAAAATATTTTACTGCGGTTTTCGGCAAATTTGGACGCAATTAATAGTCTTTCTGACTATTTTCATTGTAGTCTTGGTATTGAACTTACCACTTATATACAGGGTGGTAAATATGACGTTGTTTCTTTTGGGAAATTTTGTTGTTCTGTAACTTTTTATATAAAATAAACTTTTAAAGCTTAAATATTTTATAATAATCAGATAATTATTTGTGAGAAACAAATTTGGCAGATTTTTGACATTCCTCGTAAATTTGAAAATATGATGTTTTTACTAAAGAAGTGACATTTTAGCGTTATCACCCCGTATAACGTTGACTTTTAGTCCTATAAACTTCTACTGTTTGACGTTTTAAGCAAAAAGCAAAACCTTTTTAATTTTTTTAACTTTTATACAGGTTGGACAAAAAGTAGATCTATGTGTAAAAGTAAATGTTTCATTTTTTTTAAACTCGGTTTCTGTTATGCCATAAACTACAGAAATAATATTTATAAATTCCTAAAGTTTTTTTGAAATCTAGTGATCAAAATACCGAAACGGTTTTTAATTTTTGTATTTGCATTGCTTAGTTTGCGTAATAATGCTCTTTAAATTGTATGGTTGTTGAATGCTTGGATATGATATAAAAGATTGTCGTAATGTATGAAAACTGCCTTATATTTCAGAACCTGTTTCATCAAAACTTACAATACTTCCTATTTGGGGGTTTTGGGAAATGCCAATTTGTTGCTGATACTTGCCATATTGCCAGGTTTACCATTTTAACTTTTAGGAATTATAAAAGCTAATTCTGTATAGTTTACGGCATAAGATAAAACAAGAATTATAAAAAAATAAAAAATTACTCTTACACATAGATCTAATTTTTTGTCCACCCTGTATAAAAGTTTTTCAAAACATTAAAAAGGTATTTGTCTTTGCTTAAAATGTCAAACAGTAGAAGTTTATAGGACTAAAAGCGTTTTAGTGTTATACAGGGTGACAACGCTAATTCGTTACTTTTTTAGTAAAAACATTATATTTAAAGATTTACGAGGAATATCAAAAATCTGACAAAATTATTTGTCACAAATAATTATCTGATTATTAAAAAATATTAAAGTATTAAAAATTTATTTGATATAAAAAGTTGCAGAACAAGAAAATTTTCAAAAAAACAACGTCATATCACTTTGAATACAAGAGGTAAGTTTAATACCAAGACTGCAGTGTAGGCAGTCATAAAGACTAATAAATGTGTCCAAATTTATTATTTATTATTTTTTGTAGTCGTTGAGGACAGAGATCAGTTTATTGTAATTGCGTTAAAGAATTTTTTTTTAAATAATGTAGCAACTTTATGTCACTATATTAACTATTCGGATTGTAACGGTACCCATAACACATCCGTCTATACTAACATATTCGTCCAAAGTAAATGTAAATAAAGCCATGTTACCTTTCCCATAATTTATAAGATAGGATATTGGTTATAAGCAAAATTATAGGAATCTTCCCCACATATAGTTTCTTCCTACATTCTTCGAAGGTGTGCCGATGCCGTAGTCCGGTTCTAAACCCATATAAACCCATAGAGCCATATCAGATTTAATGGCAAGTTCCTGATCTCATAATTCTTTAATTACGGTTTGATCTAGAACCAACGAATTATCGCATATCAGAAGAGATATGCTACATCCATATTCGACTATGAATAAAACAATGTTTGTTTATATAGTTTTTGAATTTATGCAGGGTGTAGGGTCATTACTTCTATACAGATAAAGTACTTATTCCTTCTGTTATATTATTATCATTAGGATATTTTTAAACCTAAATTAAAATAGAAACGAGGCATTGTGTCAAAAAAATATTTGTATTTTATTTAAATAATATTTGATATGCTTTATATATTCTGATCAACTTTTAATTTTTATGTGGTAACTTATATATTTTTAAACGTTTCAGCTCTTTTGTGTTACAGTGTCACACCAACAAAATAAAACAAAAGTACTTGTTACATTACATAAAAATACTTGTGTATGATAAGGAAGTTTTGTCTATAGCTAATATTTTTTAATAATAATTTTTTTTTTGGTTTCTAAACAACTTAATCCCAAGTATATCGGTATCCCCGACTCAGTGCCATTCCTATTAAGTATACTTTATTGTGTGGAAAATATTTCACTGTTACTCGGATGGTACACATAGGGTAGCATGAGAAAATCGTAGAGGAAAAAGAAATTTACGGTAGTCTAGGTGACGTCGCCTAGATAACACATACAAATTAACATCTGATATTCCTAAATACTAAGTTATTTTTATATCCGAAACATACCAAATAATATTAAAACACATTAATTTTTTTACTACTATTCTTCTTATTACACAAATTAAGTTGATGAAATTCTAATATTTTGCCATAGGGTATCGGTGGTTTCCTGTGTACTATTACCTACATAGCGGACACTGGGAAGCGGACTCATTTCCGCAAAGTTTTCTTTTTTTTTTGGTGATCAAGCAAAATATCAATCTACATGTAGAAAAACCCACCACGTTTGAGCTGATACTTTTAAGTACTCCATTTAAATTTGAAGTATTTCCATTTAAAAGGCACGTCATTTTTTTAATTTCTAATGCTAAGCAACTTTTTATTAAGTATATTGTTTTAAACTTTGTTGATGGACCTAACGGCATATTTTACGCTCTTTGAAATTGCTTTAGTTTTTTTTGTGTGTAACTCGAACTGGTTTGCCGGTAGGAGTTGTCAAAATACACTTTTTTGAAATACATTGTTTTTTTAGCAAACCGCAAAAATAAGGTAAAAAGGGTTGACTCATAAAAAATTTCTCCTTGAGCAATATTTTATTACTTTAGAGGTATTTTTACAGCTAAAAACGTTAGAAACTGCTAATCATGCTATTTAAATGTTACTTTTCTGTTGACTTACATATTTCCTTACAATGATAACTTTTCTGGAGTAAATAAAATTTTCCGAGTCTCACAAAAAACCACTAAAGCAATTTTAAAGCGCGTGAAATATGCCGTATGGTCCATTAAAATAGTTCACAATATAGTAAAAAGTGGCTAAGCATTAGAAATAAAAAAACACTTTTTACGTGCGTTCTAAATGGGTAAACTTTATAGCAAATAGGAGCTGAAATTTGGTAAAATATTTTTCTACGTGTAGATTGAAATTTTGTATAAGCGCCGAGAAAAAGAAAAACTTTTGCGGAAATTAATCACCCTAGTGGACTGCTTGTATAAAAACCATACCATGTTACTTATAATCTAAACAAATATATTTTTACTTCTATATCCTACAAGTCAAAATTTTTGCATCCAGAAAAATGCAATGCAAAAGAAATGGCCTATTTCTAGACATTTTTAACATAAAAATAATTTAAAAACTATTATTTTTAAAAATGCAATAAAGCAGAGAACTTAAAACGCTTTTAGATCAATTAAGTAAAAAAATATTTAAAAAAAATAGTAATTTATGTAGTGATTTTTATTTGTATAAACGATAAACTAAAAATGTCCTTACATTTTGATGTCATACAAATCTGCAGCACGCATTTATTCAAAAGTGAACTTTCCAATGAAAACCTTTAAGAAGAGTTTGGACGTATATCTTCAATGAGAATTAAACGTTACTCTATTCATCGCCCGATATTTTCTTGTTCAATAAACCGGAAGAGTTGTTCAGAAAAACGGTACAGCACTTCTTAGCAAGGTGCATCAAAAATCAGTTGACCGTGAATCGTCAGCAGATGGATTTTTACCAAAAATTGCTTAATAATTTCCTAATTAAAGACCACATAGGAGAAAGAAGAGGTTTTTGTTTAATAGTTTTGGAAAAACAGCTTGTATATTTCAAGCATGGATGCTACTAAAGGTATTAATCAATAAATCAACTTGACGGATTTTTACAAAAGTGATTATGTGATGAAAGTGCTTAAGAAGTCACGTTTGTGCAATTATCTTGTTTTTTTGTCATAATACGCATTTATACAGCGTTTTTATTATTCTTCTTTTTTTTTATTAAATAGATGTGAATTATTGTAGAACATGACGCTGATAATACGTGTCGGAGACTAACCGTACAGAGTTGGGTAGTATTCGAATACTCGGTATTCTGAATCCTATTCAGAATACATTGGGCTGGTATTTGAATACATCTCTGTGTCTGGTATTCGGTACTCGAATAAATCCTCTTTTGATCAGTACCTATTCAGGATTTTGTATTCTGCCGTTTATAAATTTATTATTGTATTTGAATACAAATTATGAGTATTCGGTATACCGGGATTTAAAGTATTCGAATACTGGATTGTAAAGACAAGTATTCGAAAACTGGGATTTGAAGTATTCGAAGACTGGGATTGAAATACCAGGATTTAAAGTATGTTAATACAAGAAAGTGAAAACCAGGAATTAAATATCGGGATTTTGAGTATTCACTATCGTAATTAGTTGAATTTGTTGTAAGGACCATTCATGAATACCCCATAGAGACTAGGATATTTAAATCCTTTTTTTTTTGTATTTGTATTCTCAGTATTCGAATACTTTTTTGAATAGATATACGGTATTTAAGAATCGTGTTCGAATACAGGATTTCAATATTTGACCCAATTCTGGTCCCATACTATACTGCTTTTTCACGTGGTGGAATAATTGCTTCGAGCTCAAAATCAAAAGTTGGTATTTAAATAGCACTTGATCCAATTTGAAGCATAATCAAATAAAAATAATAATAACTGCATTTATGTGCCTAACTCAAAACTACCCTTCTTAAACATCAGAAAAAGAATGGTTAAGACTAAAGCCAAGGGCAGATTTGTACCATATCGTGCAACTGTACCACGTCGCGAACCTTATAAGAGTTGCAACTCTAGGTTCATCCCAGATATTTCAGTTTCTTGGAATTATATTGACTATCAGCTATAGAGATTTGTACAGCATGTATCGCAAAAATGGTTGCAGTGCGATATTCAAAACCTTGTTCGATTCGTAGTTCGCGACGTGATTTGCAAAGTGGTATGCTTGCGCTATATGGTACAAATCTAGACGTGGCTTAAGACAGAAAACTGAAAATGTTTTTTGTCGTAAGCTGAACAGGTTATGGTAAGCTAGAGATAAAATAGTTTTTTTAGTTAGTGTCTTACAGACTTTGTTAACCTTAAAACAGTACATGAAGGCTTTAATACTAAGTATTGTCTTACTGTAGAAATTTACAGTTTTTCGGTAGGCAAAAGAGGGTTTTTACTTAAATTAATAATATTACGAATGGCTTATCACTGCATAAAATAACCAATTTTAGAAGTTTCCAAAGGTGCCAGGCTTTAGGTATTGGAAAAGTAGTTCTAAGCAACGTTCCATTTTAAAACATAAAAAGTGTATATTTTACATGATGAAAAATATCCTTTGAACTGAACGAAAAACTAAAGATTTTTGAAAGTTATTTTTAATATAGAAATAATGTGTTGGTGCCAACTAATATCATTTTGGAAAATAATATTTAAAAGTTGTTTGTCTTGCAGAACATTACCGTTTATAAGTTCCAATTTAAAATGACTTGAAGGTCCTGTAAATAAGAATTAAAAACTGAATGTATAACCGAATATTGGAGTTAAGGTTTTTGTATTAGGTACCGTAAAAAAACTTCGAAAAGTATTAACCACAATAGAAAGAAAAAAGTTGCCAGATGAAGCGAAACCAAACATTTTGGTGCGATTTACAAGGTTATAAAAACAAAGATATTTTTTTAAAACAATGTTTGGTATAACAAAAGTTGAAAAAGCTTAATCGACTTTCAAAGAATTAGAAAAATCATAAAAAAATAAAGGAAACAAATATTTAAGATACTTTTTAAACTAATTACCTGAAATGGATTTTCTGTCATAATTTAAAGTGAAAGAATGCTTGCAAATGTAATGTAATGATAACTACTTTGATGAGTGCCCTGTATTTAATATCTCGTTCCGCAAAAATCGTGTTTCTTATTTCCTATAGCTTGCACTTTAATGATAATTGACGCAACTGCCAAAACAAAAAGATTCTAAAAGCTCCCTTAATATGCCAAGTTCACATAGGCACTTAGAGCATTCACCGATACATTAACACGCCCTAACGTAACACAATAGAAGGCAACTAAACGCATGAGAAAGCAGATTTTGAAATAAAAACTATAGACGTAGAATGACATGCGGCGTGGTTCACGCTCAACGATTTCCATTATAATGTATAACAAATCTTATCCACACTGAGGTATTTTCCAATCTGTACTTGCACAATAGCGTATCATCGCAACTAAAGGATGTAAAAATTAAACTTCACCGTAACGTATCTGTTGAACAAATATTTTGCAAAGGAAAAACTTGTTACACATATTTTAAAATAGACTCGCGCTGCTTACACAGGATAATTAAACTTTGCCGCTTACCTCAATTTTCTATACCAGGTGTCAACGAATCTATTGGACAAGCCATAACTTCTAGAGTGTCAGACATATCAAAATGAGACTTAGTTAAATAAATGATATGGAAAGAGGAGAGTTATTGCATATTTCTCACTCTAAAAAATCAAGTAGCCTTAAAAACTTCTTAAAAGGTCACATTTTGACTAAGAACTGTCTCAGAGATCTAAAAAGATAAAATATAGAGGGAGTTCCATTTAAAAATTTAAAATTGAATCTATTTTCGGTTAAATGAGAAGTAACCGGGAGGTAAAAAATATATGTAAACTCTCCTCTGCTCATACCATTTACCTACACCAAGTCTCATTGTGCCTATTATTCTAGGAGTTATGGCTTGACTAATAAATTTCGAATGTTTTTAGATATCTTCTCCAAGATTGTACGTCAGTGACTTTTGTTAAAGTTTTATATTTTTCTTGGATTAAGCGAACAAAAATACATATTTTTAAGCTTTTGCACCTTTTTCCTTTTTTTCTTAGTTTTCGAGGATAATGATTTTCATAATACAGTTAAATACGTTTTAGACGTTAGCCGGGGGCTAAGTCTTTCTAGGATAAATTGCCAAATAGTACTGAACACAAATATTATAACAGTTTTAAATTTGAACCCTCTCATCTATCCAAAAATACCAACTAGAAAAAGTACCTCTAAATGAATCATCCCTTATAATATTTTTTACTTAAAAATGTAATTAAAGGTATTGTAGGTTACAACCGATTTTAAAGTTTCTTAAAAAAATATAAGCTAATAAAGTGCATATACAACATCGACTTATTTTTCCTTTAATTCGACTAATCATTTATAAATATAGCAAGTACATCTGATTGGAATTCATACTCAAGGCAATTTTAGGTAATAACATCGATACGGTCAATAAGTCTGAACCATTTTTAAGAGAGTACCACTTTGATAGTGATTTCACCCACGACTGATTAACAAAATGTATATTTGATTCAAAACCATTGAAACTCTCAACTAATTTACTTCTTTTTCATTTCTTGTTTAATAGCGTTTGTGCTTAAATTATTTTCCAAAACGTCACTTTATTGTTAGTCCTGTAAGTTTTGTGGGGTTAAATATGTAAGAGAGGATATGTCTACTGTAACCATCATAATATTTTTCATAAAAAAATAAGAATGGGAAATTTACAAGTAACGAATAAGGCTTTTATTTAAAATTGCATTTTTGCTATAATAAGGTTGGACACTTGATAGAAAAAAGGTTGTTTTAGCAGATTTCATTTTTTATGGAAAAGTTGCAAACAAGTCAGTGGCGTACATTTTTTTGTCAATAATATTAGCTTAGATGCGCCCCACGCCGCCACTGGTCTCACTAATTAAAATTAATTTAGAGCTAAATTAACTTTCTGTTTTAACAAATAACACAGCCAAAAATTATTAAATCGGATAAGACATATTTAAGATATTTATAAAAACCCGATTTACTTTTTAAAGTTTAACACCCTGTATCTTACAAACAAAGCATTTCCGGGCCTATCTTTATATGAACTTTGTTTTATAAAGTTGGCTCAGGAATAAGCCCTTAATTTTTCTTACCGCAATTAGGCAACACCCTGTATCTTTATGTACTTTTTCACTGTGTATACTAAAATTCATCTGTTTGAAACCGATTAAGACATCAAAACCAATCAAACTGGCAATCTAAAATAAGGACGAATTAGTAACTTGGTGGAGTCACGCGATCGCTTTTTTCTGCCTTTCGTTTGGATCGTGCTCATATTGAATAAATGCTCACGTCAAAGAATTAATATGTCAGGTCAATAAAGTTACAGCGGGATTTCCTTTTCAACAAATAAACGGGGTAAAAATACATTTATATGACATGTTTAATAATAAACAGAGTGGTTTTGTCGTTAACTTTGTATCGTTTTAGTCAGATTCCAATAAAATGATACAAATATAAAATAGGGTAGATATGGCTTTTTAAAAATGGTCTACGCATCTACATTTTTTTGTTTAAAATATAAAAAATATTAAGAAGAGTATACTCAAAATCACTTTCTGAAAAACTATGTAATTTTGTATTTAAAACAGTTATAAGAGACAAACTATTGTCTGTATTATCTATAATGCCCTTTTTACCAATGACGGATTTACGAAAGGGAGAGGGTAAAGAAGTTTAATTGTTGAATGCCTGATTTTTTAAATGTTTAATTAAGCAAAAACCAATATACCTGATATTTGAAGCATAGATTACATAAGTCGACTACGCTTCATCACATTAGTAATAATACATTGATTGCATGTAATGTGTACTTTTTTTGCCACAAATTTTCAATTTTGATAGTTACTTTTTTGGCTAGTTTTCTAAAAGACCGGATGTTAAGCTTCTAAACAAAGTGATTCTTATTTAACTCCACAATACCCACCATACCCTTACTAAAATTTAATTTATTTCTTTGAGTAGCATTTAGGTATATCTGTCAAATGTATGAATGGTGAATACTGAATGATAGGCGGTAAAAAGCATACTTACATCACTTTCGCAGAAGGTATGTTGCGTCAAAACAACGTTAAACCTATGTTTTATAAAGGACAAAAAAAACGTAACAATAACAATAGCCTAACCTACAATTATGAAATAAATAACGTTGGGAGGCAACCTCAAAAAATTAGACTGCAGCATTTTTGACCATTTGATGCCGAATTTAAATCACATTCTGTTGAAGTCAACACCGGCCTTTATAAAAGTATCCTTATATGATATTAAAAAATAGTAGATAGGGCATTTGTTACTATCTATTTATAAAAATCTACTGAAATTCCTAACATAATACACCAAGGCAATTTCAGTACAAACAATAGTTCAACAGGTGCAAAACCTTGTTACATTCATGTCTAAAATCATGCAAGTCATTTCAATAGTTCTGCTACAATATTTTTGAAATATTTAAACAAATTTTTTGTGTATTTTAATTTAAATTTAAAAATTTTAAGTAAATTATAGTATGTTTTACCCGGTAGGGTACTAGTCACTGGGTCAGTAATGAAATGGACTTCATAATAAAAACCCTTTTAAAACTTTTTAGAACGGTTCCTTTTAACGAGTGTACCACGGATATTCATACCGCCGTATATAGAAGCGGCACCTTAACTCAGCTTGTCAATGTCAAATGTTTCGGGTTTCAGACTGGGCAAACATGTCACTTTTTGTCGGATAAGTCATACATTGTTTTACATAAAATTTTTAAACTAAACATGTGCCAAAAATCGTAAGTGTTACAGTTACGAAACTATAAGGCCCATTGGGTTTTGGTATCGGATTGGGCGGTTTCGAGACTGTAACCCTTACGATTTTTGGCAGAATGTTTAAAAATTACATGTAAAACAATGAGGTAAACTGTTCGACAAAAGTGAGGCGTTAGCCCAGACCAACACACTGAACATTTGACATTGACATGATGGGTTAAAGCGCCGCTTCCATAATATGTCGGTATGAATATTCGTAGTAGACACGTCAAAAGGAACCCCCTAAAAAGGTTTTAAAAGTGTTATTATCATAAAGTGCATTTCATTACTGGACCAAGGACTAAACGCGTTTTCAAAGTAAGACACTACCATAGCTACTCATCTTAAATAAAAATACATTAACTGTAAAAACGGCGGCAGGTATAATTTGTTTAAATACCTAATTTAAATGTTCGTGCTAATGCCAAAGAGTATCAATGCTTCTGGGATCATTAAAAGCTTTTTGTACCCTAATACATAAACAATTATGAAGTAAATTAAAAAAATGTTTTGGGTTTGATCAATATTAAGCCTTGAAATTTGTTGGTAATAGTAATAATTTATTTATTTATTTACCGACAAAACGAAATCTTGCCGCAACCCTTCAAATTTTAATACCATGCATGACAACACGATTTAACTTAGCACTCAAGCAAAAAATCCACCTGTAACCTATAATGTTCACCCTGAGTTTTTTGTTTATTTAACCATAAAACCAAATCATTATCATCCATCTGCGCGACCACTAAAAACTAATCGAAATCCAAGAAAGCGACAAGTGAGCGTGGAGATGACATACGAAAATTTACTACGGAGAATCGCCGGTCGTCCCCACAAGAAGAAAAAAAACCCGTAAATTTAATTCGGTCTATCTTCTTCGATCACCGGAGATAGGTGAAGCGTATAATGATCGTCACACATGGCGGACTCACGTATGTTTGAACCGGTCTGATACTTATTAGAGCCTTTTTGACAAAATCAATCAATGAACAGATACATGAACCATTATTTACACCTGTATTTTGCTCATTATATTTTTTATCAACGAAGCACTATATGTCTAATAATTTAATTAATAAAATATAAACCAGCTAAGGACCTTATAGACTTTATGATAATAATACTTTTAAAACCTTTTAGGGAGATTTCTTTTAACGAGTCTACTACGAATTTTTATACCACCATACATAGAAGCTGCGCTTTAACCCAGTCTGTCAATGTCAATTGTTTCGGGTGTCGGACCACAATGTTTTACATGCAATTTTTAAATATTGTGCCAAAAATCCTAAGTGCTACAGTCACGAAAACATAACAGCCATGGACATGTTTGGGTTATTGGATTGGGCGGGTTTCGTTACTGTAACCCTGACGATTTTCGGCACAATGTTTAAATATTGCATGTAAACATTGTGGTAAACTTGTCCGACAACAAAAGTGACGCGTTGGCCCAGTCCGGCACCCGAAACGTTTGACATTGATAGGCTGAGTTAAAGCGCCGCATCCAAATATGGCAGTATGAATATTTGTGGTAGACTCGTCAAGAACCTCCTAAAAGGTTTACAAGTGTTATTATCATAAAGTCAATTTCATTACTGCGTCCAGGGACTATAATCGTATTTTGACAATAGATGTAAAGTAGAGATTCAAACGGCGGCCAATATGTTGTTTTATTACATTTTAAACTATGGGGAAATTGCAGTTATTTTTTAATTTTGAAAATTTCAAATTATAAAAATAATACGTAAGATTGTACATTAAATTTGGGGTATTTAAATTATAAAATATTTCACAGATTCCTTTGTCCTCCCAGAAGTACCCATATGGTAATAGTTAGAAATATGTCAAATGCCCTGGTACCATAGTTAGCAGAATGACAGGAAACAGGGTCCAAAGGTAAAAGCAAAATTAAAGAAACGAAAAGACATTTTTTTAGTAAATAAAAATAGCTGTTTAAGGTATCCTATTTTGGTTGTCTCTTATAAAAAACTTGAAAAGTCTAAAGCTACGGCTAGGATACCAAGCGTCAAGGGGCTAGCGGAGAGCGGAGAATGTGAAAGCGCTGCCTTTGATCTTTATGCTAGCATAAAAAAATTGAGCAGCTGTAGTAAATCTAAGCAAAAAGACCTGCCGCTACCGCTTGAAATGAACAAATTTTATTAGAGGAACATTTCTAACGTATGTAAACTGGTTTTAAAACGCTGTTTACCACAAAATATCATGGCGTACTGTCTACCAGCTGCTTCCGCGTGTTATCGTAGCTGAGGCCGAAGTAATCATATAAAATCCAATACCACAACAAGAGCTTTTTTGGAAAGAAATAAAGGCATGGACTTATCACTAGTGGTTTCTAAGTTAAAGAGGTTTTATTGAAGACTTTGTAGTTTTTTTGTCGTTTAAAGACCAATTGCATATTTAAAAGACCCTTGCCTTTTTATAGAATTTAATGGACAACACATGGATTTTTTCGGCTGTTATTTTTAACATATGAAACAAAAATTTCTGTTCCTATATGGAAAGTACTAGCTATATGAATGGGTATTGGAATATTAAAACACGTCAATAAATATATGTAGTATATTATTTAACATGTACAAAAAGCAATATATTTCCAGACAATGATGAAGTTTGCTAGAGTTAGTCGAGTCCAGCAACCACCAGGGCTCCTTTTCTCGAGTCGTGAGAATGATCACATGAATGGAACTTTGGTTGGCCGTTCTCTTTAAATTCGGTTCCACTGTATTCGTGAAAGTCGTGGAAATAATCACATCGTTCAAAAGGTAAGGGAAATTGCTTCTCTTGGTTTCAAGCAGTAGAAGCAAATTCACATTGGGAGAAGCCTGCGCATAGTGAGAATTTTTGGTTGTTTACATATTGTTTAACCTTAAAAATTAAGAGTAGTACTGTTATTCTTTCGTGTGCCTTTTGTTAAAATAAAAAATGCATTTTTGATTTTTTACTAATTAAAAAAATTATTTAGACCGAGCGCATACGGAATGTAAATATATATTTATATTCCGTAAACTTTGCAATCGGGTGGCGGAAGGTTCACTTCCTTCAAAATGGAGAATAGGGGTTTAGGAGTCCAAAAATATGCTTTTCCTATAGAGTTGCACACACTATTATTTTTTTCGATCAAAAAATTATTTAGTTTTCGTTTTAGATAGTATAAAATAGTATTTTTTGTTTAGTTAAATAATTAAAAACATTAAAAATTATTTGATCTCTTGTGATACGTTATTATATGGCATTACATTGTAATGTATTTATTGATATTCGGCAAACGTCATTAGCGAATATTAAAAAATAGGAAAGGTGAGCTTCCGGACAAAAATATTTCCTGGGTATGGTCGGAAAAGTACATTGCCCAGCAGTAACTCCTTCCTACAGGAATAATGCATTTTGGATGTAAAAAACGTATTGAAAATATGTAGGTTTCGGTTCGATCAAAGAAAAATAAAATATCCTAACTCTAACATATTTAATAAAAATTGAAATGGGGATGTTAAGCAATTACTACTTTTTCAAAAACGAGCCTGGGAAATACGACTCATTCAATTAACTTTTTAATGGTTTTTAATTTTTATAAAGGACAACCAAAATGCCATATCCAATATCGGATAAATTAACTAGTATGTGGATTAATTATTCAATTTTAATTTTTTACCATTTATTATATTTGACTGATTTGTTACTAAAAGGTTTTGCTACTTAATTTATAAAGAATTTAAGAATTTTTTACCTGGTATTTTGCCCTGGAACCTGGACATGGGCGCCGGAAGAGGGGTGCAGAAGGGTGCACTTGCACTCCCCTAGCTTTTGGATAGTGTCCTAAAATGTATAAAAAAGTACGTTTGTTTAGGTAAAAGTCAAGTTTTCTTTGCTTGTCAAAGGATTTTGTACCTATCTGGCTTTTTATGAGCGCGGCGCAGTGTAGAAGAAAAACATGTATGGAAAAGGTACATTATTTAAGGTGACAACTTACTACTTAAAATTTTCTTTACTTGGTTCCCAAAAGTAATATTTGATATTTTGAACCCCCTGGAAGTCATTCTACCGACGCTTATAAACCTGCATGTTAGTCTATTGAGTCACTCAAAAAAAGAAAAAATAAATATATGTATATATAATAATAAACCTTAAAAAGTCAAATAAACAGACTCATACATTTTTATTTTATTTTATGTACATATTAGAGTATCAGTTATATTCTTTTAGTAAGTAATAAAGAAAGCAAAAGCTTATAAGAAATGTCTTCTATTTAACTTAACGACATTATGTTTTTGTTTGCGATATTAAAACTGTATTAATTAATATTTAATGAGAAAATTGATTATCTAGATAATGAGAACACATTACGGAACGTCTCTTTGAAAAATAAACAACTTTTATAGCATACACAAAAGTACAGTATACATAATTTATTGACAAAATGTCTTGTCTTAAATTACCTTTTTATTTGTTATTAGATATGAAATTCTCAATTATTGTTTACAAATTACCTATGCAGCTTAAGTTTGTTTTCTACTTAAGAACTTTTTATACAACAAAAAACCCTCTTGTTCCGACATAAATACTTTTGTATTAAAAAAATACAAAATCGTGGAGTTAGGCATCCTGGTTTAAGTCTGCATAAAATTTTGACTGATATACAGAATCAGCTAGTCAAATATACCCCTAATATGTGTACAGACACTGCGTGGAAAGTAGAGTCTACCGCAAATACCAGCATGTAAACTTTTCAGATTGTGTGACTAATAGTGCTTGTTTGGTTATTGCATATTTGGCCGATATACCTTAAAAATAGCTGATGCGATATAGTAGTTACTATGTAATAGGTATACCGAAAAACAAACCTAACGAAAAAATAGATTATTTAAATCCTATGTAAGCTCCTAATATTTTAATGTACTATTTAAATCTAACGTCATTTAATTCATTTGAGATATTTTTAAAAAACTTTGAAATATTATAGAAATTTTATTTTTTTGTGCACTGCCGCTATTAATTTTCCACACATTAAAGTTCCTCCGATATTGTTGGTTCTATGAATTAATGTATCTTCTTAAGAATCTTTTACATTTCCATGGTCTAATTTATAAAAAAAAGGTGACGATGAGCATGTTAGAATATTAAAGGCAAAAATTAAAAAATGTTCATTGAATGTTGTCCAAGCTTCCGGCAATATAATTTTTTGAAATAAAAATATTTCCCAAATAAACATTTTATAGAGTGTTTTATTTCTTTAAGCCTATTCATTTTAATTCTTATAGTAACGCCATTTTATTGCAACAAAAAATCATAGCCTCCTCATTTTTGAATAACTATTATCCTCTTCATAGCTATGTTAGTTCAACTATTTAAGAATTTTTAGAAAATTGTACCTTTTGTATAAATAATACTAAAACAGTATAAATTCTTTTTCGAATTCTGAGTCATCCAAATTCATTATGACTATTAATTTTTGACAATTTCTATTAATTATTTTTTGCAAACTGTCAAATTTCAAAATTAATGACACGTGAACTAAAAGAAATAAGGACAAAATTAAAGGTGAGTTAACCTTTAGTTTAGTTGATGTCGCGCTTATTGTTAACTTGCATCCATTCATATTTAAATAAATTGTAGTAACCACTAAAACAAAACACTAATTTAAAGTGTGAAAAGAAAGTACCTTTTTTAACACTTTATATAGTGCACTAAAATGAAGAACTTTATCTTTATATAAACGATTAAAAAATCCAATATTTTTTTTTAACGGTTATGAAAAAATTATATTCTTTCTAGCTCCTCCAGAACAGTTATATTATGCGATAACCTAATTTAAAAAACAAGTTTGTAATTTTTAATAAATATTAACGTTTAAATGGCTACTTCACTCTATCCAAGTTACATATATGCGAAATTTGAAACGATGATCAACGCTTATTATCGCGTGATAACCACTGATTTGAAAAATAATAAGGATAAATAGAGCAAAAATGACAATAACCCCTATGTGGGCACTGCGCAGTCCCCTTGTGGGCATGCGCACTAAAAATTTACAGACTAGCGGAAAACAAACAACAGGACCGGGTTTGGAAATTTGGTAGACGAGGGTTTTGGGGCGCTAATCCCGACTTTTTTTTTTGGAAACGTTTCGTTCTTGAGATATTCATCATCAAAGTTGAAATTCAATTCTTAGTTTCACTCTATTCTGCCTTCTTTTTGCACAAAATTCTTGATATAACACTTAACAGGCACACAATATTATATAAACATCTTTTTAAAAAACTTTTTTAGTTATTTTACACGTTTTTTTATTAAATTCCAAATATTTCACCCTTAAAACGCTGCAACCATGCATACACCTATGTGTATAATGGTTTCAGACATGGCGACTTGATTTAAAGCAAATGTTTTATATTAATAAAGAAAGGCTAAAAACCAATAAGAAAAACATGTTTTAAAAAGGGTTTTTATAGTTAAATAAAATATTGTTTGCTAATTTAGTGTTACATCAGTAACTTAGTGCAAAAAAATGAATTATAATAAAAATAAGAACAGTTTGACCATGATGACGAATATTTCAAGATCGAAACGTTTCCGAAAAAAAATAGATTCGTAATCAGCGCCCCAAAAAATCACCGTATACCAAATTTCGTCAAAATCGGAGTTGCGGCAACTTTCTAGATAATTACCTAATTTTGTTTCTTGGATATATACACATATTTAAATATTTTATTTTAAGTTTGTACTCGTCTTCCATAGAAGTCCCTAAAAATTAAACCGATTTAGATATTGGGTACTTTTTTTGTCTTGTATACGCTAAATTATAATTTAGTATAGGAGAGTGCTTTGAAGCACTAATTTGAACTTAAATTCCGTTTTTGCTGGACCCTCTTTGACTTAACCTTAAAACTGCACGATATTTTTTGCGTTATTATCTTTCTTCTTGAAACTACTTTGAAACAACCTAACTAAATCAATTGGTATTTGGTTTATTTTATCATAAAACCAATTAGTTTTGGTTTAACTACTTTGAGGACGAAATCTCAATTTATAAACGTATTTCACTTCCGCTGCCGTAGGAGTTTTTGTTCAGTTAAATTTGGCGTGTTGTGCCATTGTAACCGCCTTTCCCTCATTTGACTTGACCAAGTTATCACCTTTGCCTTTGGTCGTTTGCAAACGTTCGTGATCTTAGAAAATTTTATCCTGAAAATTTTTGAGGTCTATTGAAAATATGGGGAAAATTTTCTATTAGCTATCCGTTTTATTTTTCAGATCATTGGTGATAACGCGTTTTCTGTACAGCTATTGGTTAAAAGACAATGCCTTAGGTAAACAATTATGTTTTATTGCGTTTTATCAAATAGCTGTACAGAAAACGCGATATTCCGCGTTGATCACGGTTTAAAATTTTGCATATGTAACTTAGGCAGAGTATAGAATAAAGAACGCTAAAACTTGTGGGCTGTGTGAATATTTTAGATGTAAAATATTTTTTAAATATTACTTTATGTTTTTTGGAACCCTTGTAGCTGTAGACATTTAGTGTTTATGCTAAATAATATTGAAAGTAAGGTAAAATATAAAATACCTAGGTAAATTAAAATAATATTATTTTATAACAAAAATACTAAAGCTACAAAAGTTTTTAATGTCACCTGTAAATCAGATATACCCCAAATATTAAAAATATAATAAAATGCTTAAACAATATGCATTTATGGGTTACCTACCTAGTAGGTATTATACAAATAAGGTGCGTATTCAATTCAAATAAACAAAAAAATGTTAGATTCATGAGAACCTTATTAAATTTAGCTCGACCCAAATTTAATAATAAATAAATGTTACAGAACTATTACATTTTACAGTACAATAGTAGAAAGGTCACGAATTAAATAAATCTAATCCTTAGCAATTATACAGCCATAACGAAATAATTAATTACTTCACACTTAATATATTTATCATTGAAACAATTGTTTCGCTTCTTATAATTAAAATGTTGTTTATACTGACAGAATTTTTTATAATTGGAATAATTTTGGTATTTGAATTTGGTTAATAATTTGGACTTTTAATTTAGATTTACAATAAAACTGCTGAATAACAGCTAAAAATTATTATTTGTAAAAAAGTAAATATAAGGGCAGGTTTACGTCTGACATTTATTGCATTTATTAATGTAGACAGAAATTCTGGCTAATGTAAACAATAAAAATTTTCTATCGGACATAAATTTTACCACAACCATTTGACGATAGCTGAATACATTACGTGTAAAAGCCAAAAACCGAAAATAGAATAGAATAAATTATTGACCGTTTACATAGGCCAGAATTTCTGTCTAATTTAAATTATCATGCAATAAATGTCAGATGTAAACCTACCATAAGATATTTTGTTATCTGGTAAATAGAAGAAACAGACAGTAATTATTATTTTCTATTAATTTTCCTTTTATCTAAACTATTCAGATAACAAGGAAAGTCATTGCATTTTACGGAATATTTTAAAGGTTTACCACGAATGACCTTTTCTTACCTGCGTAGTATTCGGACAAATTGGATTCTATACATTAGTGTATCAAAATCTATTGCTAAAAACGTAAGTAATAGGCCTTAGTCTTAAAATGTTTGCCGTATACTTAGTACTGTAAAATTGGATAGTAATGTAATATTTACAAAAAGTCAGACGACCAAATTTGTTCCAAACGAATTGGATATCCAAAAAGCATTTTTATAATGAAAAAGTGCACGGGCACAGATTTTTTTCTTAAAAATATATACGGTTTATCCCTTACGGATGACACTGGTCAATTGGTATATAAGTTATTAATGAAAAACATTATTTTTTTTAATTTTGTATTACCTGTACTTTAAAAAGCATTATATTTAGGACATATATTTATAAACATTTTTTATTTTTCATAGAAGAATAAACCCTTCCAGTTTGTTGGTAATGTTTCTTTACTTCTGCAATAATGAAAGCTAAAAATTTAGCCCTACTCCAATACGTTATAACACAAAGTAAAAATTTTTAGAAAAAAATGTTGTTTGGTTTTGTTAAAAAAGGTGGGGCATATTACTTTCTTTTTAAAATCTACAGTATTTTTAAAAAATATCTGTTTAATTTATAGAATTATAAAAAGATATAATTATTTAATTTAATTTAATAATGAATTTTATTAAATTAATTTCCTTTTTTCTATTTTGACAACAATTTAGTATGTTCGCGAAAACGATTGACATATTCATTTTAAACTCTGCTTGCAACCTATACCAAAATATTTCTTCGAGCTAAGTCTACACTTTTGTATTTTACCATAAAAGGGCGACAAAAACCTTCGTAGACTCCGTTTAATTACGATCTTTGCATTGTTCGTTTAAAAACATTGTTAATTTAAGATTTGTAGACGTTATTACCTAGTTACATTTCCTTATTTTAGAATGGTTAAAAACGATGATTTGTGTTTTTATGTGGTTTTACTTTTTGGTGTTAAATATTTTGTTTTAAAACAAATAACTCTTTACGGCGTAGGCTTTAGTCAACTTGTCAAGTTAAAAAAATCCGAAAATACGCCCCTGTTAATAAGACAAACTGCAATCGTATGATGGTGCTGCACTCCGCAGGACATCTCTCAGGTGGTATTTACAAGAGAAATAGAAGGTGGGTATTAGGGAAGTGACATGTTTTCATGATATATACGTTTATGTTATTGCGCTCACATGTAGAACTTATATCTGAACTTCGCATTCATTTAAAGTTTGGAATTATTAATGAGTCGCAGTCTTGGATACATTACTCCCGCATATGCCACACTAATGACTTTGTTTGAATTATTAATTTATTAGAATTTCCTTTTCACAAAACCAATTAGGTTAGTTTTACTGCATGTCGATTATATTGTACAAGGTCAATTCCAAAAGAAATAAGTTTTACATGTTAATTTTAGATAAATGTATTTTAAACTATTTATTATTATTGGTGTTAAGCTGCCTGAGAGTATAAGATGGACTTTTTGCTTTAGATTAAACAAGGCTTCGATAAGGATCCCTACACCCCATTAATCATGTACCTACTAAAGTTTTAAATAGCAGCGTAAAAATTGTTAAAAGGTAATTAGATAGTAACAAATTTATGAATTTGGAACTGTTGACTTTCTAGACAAAGACGTACAAATTGTTAGAAAAATATTATTGAGTTCCTAGACGGTAAAAATAAGAACGTCGCATGCAATATAATATTTTGTAAGTCAAGGGCCTTCTAGTATTTTTCTGTTTTGCTTTATTTTTCGGGTAAAATTTATTTCTCTTATATAGCTCTTAATTACACCAAAAAATCATGGCAGGCTGCTTTCAAATTTTAACTGTTTTCACTACAAATTCTCCTGAGCTTGTCAAAATGGCCAACCTTAAAAAATAAAAGAAGAATTGCATACTCTTAAGTTATTTAGCTAAAGTTAACTTACAAACTAGCCAGGACTAACCAAAACTGACCAAAACTAAATATTATAAAATAATATAATTTCAACAAACATCCCTTAATATGTCACCTAAAGTCACCCCACGGTTATTATTATTGTGTCAATATTGGATATTTATTGATATATTAAAAATGTTGAAAGTATATTAGAAGAATATTTTATGTTATAATATATCGTTTCAATGATAATGACCGTGTCAGGGATGCTTAATAAAATTTGTTTGGGTTTTTACCTGTCTCTAATGGGGTCACCTCACGTCTACAAACTCAACCCCCCCGTCTTACAATTTGTATATGTCAGTGTAAGAAATCAATAATCTTAATTTTTTAACCTGCATACGTCTAGTAACTCAAGTAGTCACAGCCTGCTACCTTTTGTTTTTTTCCTTGATTTTTGATTAAACCCAACTGCTCCACCTTTATCAAAGACGATTTTCTCAAAAAGCTTTTGTTGTATCACAAAAATCCAAGAGCCCTAATATTTAAATATTTTGTAGACTACCTTTTTTTTATCTTTTTGACATCCCACGAAGGCATATGCCTAAATACCAGAGTACCGTGGGTGTCGGGTTATTAGATGTTTAACCCATCGTTCCCCCTGTTCCGTCAACGTTGTCCAAGCACTGAAACATACAGTTATGCATTTCACAGTACCTTTTTAGACAACGCGGTAGTGCCACCACGGTCGTTATTTTTAAATAACTACTACCTAAATAACCTATACACTGTACCTAATAAAGAAGCTTAAAAAATAGCTTACACATAAAATTTTGGTCATCATCAGTAATATCAGTATTTACCCCTCAATATCTTTATTCACCTAAAATATCGGTTTTACCTTTTCAAGGACAAACAATAACATCACTTTCTTAAGTGATGGAAAAGTGCAAATATTTATTGAGATTTGAAGCCTAATCACAATTCAGAAATCCCATTTATTTTTTATATAACTTACGATAGCTGTACTCAAAGCTGTTACATTTAAGAACACATATTGATATATTTTTTTAACTCAAAAAATAAACCATTAAAACATTTGTGCTAAGTTTTGAAACACTCCAACTAAAGTTTACTATTTTTAATTTAGGTGCAAACCAAAATTACCATTTTCACAATTGTTCTATGATCCTTTACAAAGTCCTTTTTGTATAGGTCATACTAACTACTTAAGATTATTTATTTATTAGAATTTCCTTTTCGTAAAATAAATGCAGCTTTGTTTCTATAAGGGCAAGCAGGTCTCATACATAAAGGGTTTGTAGCATGTCTCTTAATTTTGGACATAAAAGGGATGCAGAAAACAATTTATAGTTGTGATCCCCTTTACTATCATAACATATTTAGTAAAGCTACTTAATATTTGTAATTGATTTTAAGCTCCATGGCTTTTAATAAAAAGTAGTAAATACATACTTGAATCTTGATATATTTTTTTATTTATTATTTTATGCATCTTTTTGTCATTGCTGAAGTCGCCATAAAATGCCTAAACAACCTAAAAAACCTGCAGTCAAAAACAACAGAGCAGAACATCTCTGGACATTCAAAGTTGAAAAGCACTAAGTAATCAGTTTAACTAGTTAGAGCTGGAAAACACTGCCACTCTAACAACAGAAGAAAATGTACTGTGCACACTTTTGTTGTCCTCATGTATGGAGGTAGTTATTTTTTTAACGGATTAATAATGTACCAAAATATTGTATTTCACTTTAAAAAAATACTTTAGTTTTGCATACTTACACATTAAAATACAACTTCAATTACCAGATTATTAGTAGGTATTCTAGCACTGAAAACCAAAGACTTGCCTTTTTAGCAAATCTCATTTAATAAGGTTTTTGCCAGAAATGTCAACAAACATTAAATAAATATCTCAAGAAACAATAATGTCACGTAAGTGTACCATTTTCTATGGTTAGAATTCTTCAATGAATAAAGATTATCTTCAGATATTATTTGCTTAGCAATCAATGAACCACTGACTGACACACAGGATGTTTGCGGTTTAGCTATCTCCACAATGAACCTTTTTATTTGCACTGAAAAAGTTAGTCGTAAAATGAATGTTCATTCAAGTACTTTTATTTTTACAATATAACATGTGCAGTAGTAACGCTACTGTTAATGGCTGTATTACAATGGATAGAATGCCGAGTGAGGAAAACATTCATTTGGCTCCTTAATAACATTTTTTCTAATGGTGATCAAGCCTTTTTTGGTTTAAAATATTTTTTTTTTGTTTTCTTTTTAATTATTAAATTAGTCCAAAATATAATCAATTAATTTGCAAGAATCAAAAGTAAAATCAATAGATCTCAAATTGTTGGAGAATTTGCTAGATTTGTCAATTGTTTTTATAGTTTTCTAAGATATGTTTAACAACAATAGCAACCACACATCTATTGACTCTTCAGATTCAAATAAAATTGTAGAGTTAAAATTTCTTAACCTAAAAAAATAAAAATTAATTTTTAGAGGACATTTATTTAGAATATAAAAACAATATTTATAATATACTAAAATTTTTTAAGTATATTGGGAAAGTTTTACATAAGATTACGATAAAAAGTGATGATATTTATGATTAAATACGTTTTGAATGAGTAATAAGTACACCGAAAATACATGTTTTTCTGAAGTTTGTGGTTATTATAACCGGGCTGCTGTTCCTTTTAACCAATTTAAACTACAATAGTGTGTGTATTCAAAAACATTTGTAAATAAATAACTAGCTTACTACTTTAAAAATTTCTTAAATATATAACAGTAAATAAAAAAGTTTCAGTATGTTAAGCTAAATAAATCTGCCTATGATATAATTAATTTTGGTAATATGTGACCTATGTCACTTTTCTGGTAAACCATAATTTTTTCAGTTTTCCAAAATTTCAAGAAATTTTTGTTATTTAACGATATACTATTATTAAAAATTACACATTTTAAAAATATTTTAACAAATGTTACATAATATTCTCGATTTTACACTATACAAAATGTTATTTACCGTAGAATAAAATTTAGAAAAAATATACAGGGTATTCTATTATTTGATAAAAGATAACTTTGGTTAACACAACTAAATCAAATATCCTGTGCCTACTATAATTTATATTGGGTGTATATTTTGATGCTTTTGACAATATGTCGGGAAGCCAACTTGGAATTACTCGAAACAATTAAGAAACTAATATTTGGTAAAATAATTTTTATAAATAAGGACTTAAAAGCATGGGTAGATTAAAACATTGTTAACATAGCAAAAACAAACAGGTCTTCATAATTTTAAGATTTAGTTTTTAATAATATTATTTCTTTTTATTTTACAAAACTCTTTTCTGTAAATTTATATGTTTATATTGGAGTAGATTGTATATCTCTCATCTGTAATTTAATTTAGGCATGTAAAGGCACATCAGGCAGAATACTTATTAAACATTTAGTTTACATAATTTTTTGAACCGAGACTATCCCAATTTTTTTGTCAAATATTATATTACCGAATTAAACCCTTTGGTTATTTTTACTTTAGTTCTGGATTGTCTAAGTCTTAGTATCTAAAAATTTATTTTTAGTGTAAGAAAACCTTACCAGATCGGAATGGCCTAAAGGGGAACACCCAGGTAAAGAAAAATGTTATTATGGAATTTGCGAAAAAGCGTTAATTTTTAGGTTAGCTTTCTCCTCAGAAAATCTAAGTTTTAAAAACAAATCATCTCATTCATTTCTTTTCATTTTTTTTAAATTGAATGCCCCATTTATTTTTATTGCATTAAATTGGTCTGATCCAATTTACTAAGTTTCTAAATTTTTAAAATTTTGTGTCTATCAGTTGCCCATATATAATACACTAGACTTTTAATAAAAAGGACATAAGGGCCTAAATATCCTTAAAACCGCTAAACCTGTGTTTAAAAAATTTGGTATATGAGGTAGTTTAGGCATGTCCAATTGATCAGTGATATTATCAGCAACGTTCCCAATTTGTTTTTGAATTGCAATGTATCTCGGTAACTGGTAAAGATAGAATTTTGAAAATTAAAAATGTTACTAAAGTTGGCACGCTCCTTTTATTACAATTAAAATAAGTAGGATATTTTACTTAAACTGCCAAATATTACGTGTAGCGAAAAATTAAAATCTGGTATTGATGAAAATATCACTGTTTAATTCTAGTTGCCCAGAAACCTTCAAATACCAAAATTTTAGAACGCAGCTTAGTGGTTTTAGAGATATTTGAGCGTATTTGAACTTTTTATTTAAAATGAGATGTTACCAGCTAGTAAATTAATAAATTGACCTGCGCAATTTATTGCATTGAAAATAAGTGGTTAAGTACTTCATTTAAATAGTCAAAACAGATACCTATAGCACAAAACTGGGAAATCTGGCAACGGTGCCGATAAACTCTTTTTCCAGATAGCAAATTTGGTAGCTTAAGCAGTTTTAAAGAGATTTAAGAGTTGCAGTACTTTTTACTTACACGGTTTATAAAAGCATAAAGAAATCGGTTGGTTTGGTTTTTTTACCTGAAGACTTTTTTACCTTTAATTTTTTTGAGGGTAATACATTTTTTTGGTTACTTCAGAATCCCCCTAAAATATGAAACTTCCCCGGAAAAAAGGTCCAAATTTAAGACTAAGCTAACAAAGGGTTATGATTAAGTACCAGGGTCTCATGAATGTTAGGTTATTAGATGTATAACCCATCTTTTCCGTCAATGCCAAGCACTAAAATATGTACTAAAGATAAATATCTCTTTTTCGACAGTTAAAGAACTCCTGCTTTTCATGTCAAATATGTAGTTTTTGTATTTTACAGCCGCTTTTAGACAACGCAGTATTGTCAGCAGGGACAATTTTTTTAATGCTACCTAAAAACGTCTTTCCAGCCGGAGATTTGAACTCGGGACGTCTGAGTAAAGGAGTCACACTCTGACCACTATTATCTTTATTACCAGCAGTTATATCGGTATATTTTGACAACTACTATCTTCACGCCATCAAAATACTGTTAACTTACCATTGAAGCTGGTTTTCTGAAAATGTACGAAACAAGACGTATTTCTGGACTACTGCAATATTTTCTTTTGATTTAAGTTATTTATTATTTAGTAGTTTTATGTTCCACACCTTGCAACTTATAAAGTTGTTTAACTGCACTGATTCCCTAAAAATGCGGTACAACTGCACACTCATTCCTTTATAACCAATCGACCTTTACAGAACAACGAATAATAGTGAAAGGCCGGTGCAACAAAAGAATACGAGTAAATTTCAATTTATTTCATATTAAATTCATATGTGTTTGCGGTTAGCGCGTGTAATGGCATATAAAATAATTTGAAATTACTGCATTACGCTTTGATTAAATGAAGTCGGAGTTGCTGCGGGATTATTCACGCTTCTGGTTTACGCGAAGGATTCTTATATGTATACAGGGTTTTTATAAGTGCTGGGTCAAATAGAATTTTAAAATCTCCCCACAAAAATTATCGCATATGCTCGATTATTTCCATAAGCTTTTAATTTTTTTTTAAATGGTCATAACTCTTTTAATAATGAAGTAATCATGACAATTAAAAACAGAACTTGTTAAGGTAAGGTAAGACTATACCCTTGGCTTAACTTTTGTTGTTTATTGTTAACAATAGCTCCTACAGGGTGATTATGTTTTGGAACAATATGAATAATTTTTATTGGCCCTGAATGATGTGCTGTTGAAATGGGGTAATTTAATTTGTAAATTTAATATATCAGAAGTAAGTAAAAGTAGGTATAATATATTTAAAAATAATACCACTCCCCTTAAACAGCAAATCATACAAGGCGATTAAAAATTATTCACTTTTTTCAAAAACTTTTAATTACCCTGTGAAATGTATTGTTAACAGTTAATAACAACGGATACACCAAGGTTATGGCATCGCTTCTTATTTGTTCTGTTTTATTAATTATCCTTATAACTTAATTAATAAAAGAAAAGCCCATTAAAATTAAAGTATTTTTTTATTAAAGCTTATGGAAAAAATCGAGTTTATGCGATAATTTCTGGGCAGTGTAGAAATACCTATTTACGGTTACAGTGATTTATGTTTTTTTTTGCTATTTAATTATAGTAAACATCGAATTTATTTAGTAATACTTAAAGAATTTAGTACTTCCATTATCTTTATTTTTAATTATTTACACAACGTTTCGGGCAGTCCTATCTCAGTCCGTTTTCAAGTGTAAAGACAATGGAAGTATGAAATTTTTTAGTATTACTACTGAATCATTGTCTACCATATTCAGACATTAAATTTATATGCTTTAATTTAAATTCATAAATTAAATAATAATGAAACAATATATCGTAATTAAAGAAAAAATCATTATTATTAAATACAGAATTTTGTCAAAAAACAATTGCCTAATTGTGTATTTATTCTAAAAGTTAGAAAACAAAAAAAAACATTTTTTTTTAATGTTTTAACTTACAAGTTTCCTTTTTGACATTTTATATCATATTTTTAATTTTTTTTTCATAACAGCGGTCACGTGTCCTGTGTCAAAATATATTTTGGATTATTCAACAAAACATAATTTATTACCAAAAAGTTATAGTTTTAGAATTTAATATAATTTTTGACTCGTACGTGTATAAAATATACAATATGCATATGGGAAGATTTACCATATGCCGCAACCCGTTTGCGTGATTTTGCGAAATTTATTTTCCTCTAATCAATAAAGAGAAAACGTAGGTCTATTAAAGGTAGATTAAAAGTCCTTGGTACAGAGCAAAAAGAGAAAATTAAATTTTGTTCTATTTGCAGTCAGTCTGTTTGTATTCGATTTAACAATTAAGTTTTCGTTTTGTTTATCATGAGTAATATAGAGGTCTACAAATAGTTATATCCACTATGTTAGCGAGGATAATTTAGCGTCAAAGTTAAAATAAAATGTTAGATTTGCTTTTGATCCGACGTTAAACCCTTAACTACTAATCTCCAATTACAATTTCGATCATTCAAAACCAAGCACCCAAGTTACCTAATACATAAGCTTTATATAGAGTGTCTCTAAAAATTCTGTACAAAATGTTACTAAAAATTCCTTGATCCAAATTACAATAATCTAACGCAATTTACCTTAGTCAAAAATTTGATCGTTTGTTAGATACAAGGTGTCACAGTTTTCATTTAATTTTAGCGATTTTAAATCGTTTTTTTTTATTATTAATAATGTCTACACAAAATTCGGTATTAAGAGGTGTTTCGGACTAGGAAATCTTCTTATGTTTTTTTGTAAAATGTAGAGGAAGCCAACTACAATCCTTTACTTATGTTCAAAATGCCATAACTTTTTTGGACCTTTGTATAAAATAGTTATATTAAAAAGTTCTATTCTCTCATATTATCTACATTTTTCTACGAGCAACCGTTTTTAGGATATTCCGACTAAGGCAATTACATTAAATCGTTGTATTTCGATCCAAAAATGAGTGGTAGCATTTGTAGAGACCTTTTAGAAACTGCCGTGTGGCTTACAAAAAGCATGAAGAAATGGAATATTTTTGTATAAATTACAACGTTTAATTTAAAATATCTTAAAAATAGTTATTCGTAGCAATAGTTACTAAGTATACCTTTTTGTGCAAAAAGTATTAGAGATTATTTTTTTTGGGGAACCATGAATTACCGGACAAAAAAAAGTTATGCCAATTCAAACATAAGCAAATAATTGTAGGTGGTTCCACTACGTTTTACAGAGAAACGTTAACACATTTTAAGTTTTCACCCTTAAAAATCTGTTAAGCATGATTTTTCTTATTAAAAAAATATATTTAAAAATTACTAAAATAATGGAAAAGTTAAAACACTGTATCTCGCAAACGATAAAGTTTTTAACTAAGGTGAATTATATTATATAGTTTTATTTTCCCCAGAGAGTTTATGGTAGCATTTTGTACAAACCTTCTAGAGACACCCTGTATAAGCCTTTGTGTGCTGTTATATGGATAAATATTATTTTAATATTTTTCGTAAATTAATATATTTTTTAGAATTTATTTGTAAATGTTAATATTATTCAATTAATCTTTTATTATGGAAACACTTAAATTACCTTCAAATATTTTAAAAATTTATATTTTTTCATGTCCAGTTTTACACTTGCGAGTTCAGTTTAAGTTCAGTTGAACTCAACTGGTACATGAACATACTTTGCTTTCAAGTAAATGCCAAAATTGAAAGCAATATATTTTAAACGGATAAGTTCATGTACCAGTTGGGTTCAACTGAACCTAAACTGAACTTGCAATGACAAAACTGAGCATAAGTAGACCTCTTATGAATTAATTGCAAAAACCCATTTATTACTAGGTGTTTTTAACGTCACCCAGTATACAGTATACATAACTTGCAGCATACATTTGTATGTTTTTAACAAGAATTCTTTAACGTAGATACTTTGTAAGCTCTTTAATTAAAGTTTGCTACATGATCAAAATTAATATCTTTAAAGTGCCCAAAATTTACTGACAATGTCGACCATATATCATTCGGTTCAAGTCATGTAACGTCAAGTCAGCCATCAAAACGCAAATTAGAAAATACAAAAGTTATTTCGACATGTATAATAAATATAAAACACTGGGTCACGACAGTACTAAAACTATTATCCTGAAATAGGATAATAAAGCAATTTGTGTAATATAGAATTTTTTGAAAAGAATTTTTGTTCTCCGTGCATACTCGTATGTATAATATTATATTTTATGGGTATACCAATTACGTTAATGTGTAGTTGTACAGCAATTTTAAGATACAATTTTTATGTAGAGGATGTTTTAAGTTTAACTTTTGATATTTAAATCTTAATAAACAGGGTGTCCTGTAACTCAATCTACAAACTTTAAGGGGTAATTCTACAATGAAAAATAGAGAAAAACCTAATATAAACATATGTCCCAAACGTCTTAGTTTTTATACTACAGGGTGTTAAAAACTTTAAAAAAATAATTTTATAATAATTCAGATAGGTCCTAAAAAATAAAGATGATACTATACTATGCATTAAAAGGAATAATGTTTACCAGTGACGTCTATAAGGGACCCCAGGTTAATATTTTTTAATAAAAAAATTGCACGCCACTGCATTTTTAAAATAAAAATACTTTTGTTAAATTCTCGTATACTTTGGACAATTTTGATTCTCTGACTTCTTTATGGGATGTACGGTTTTGGCGTAAATAAATACAAACCATTTTTTGGCTTGGTCATTTCTTATCGCACCTATCTTATTATACCGTTAAAAACACCTTTTTTATTTATTCTTTAATTAAATCAGGGATTTGATCATGCCGATAAATGATTTATATTTATTTACGCAAAAACCGTGGATTTAAAAAGTATTTGTGTTTTAGAAAAATGCAATGTCGTTCCATTTTTTAACTAAAAAATGCTTATCTTGAGTCCCTCATGGACGTCACTGGAAAAAAATATTTATTTCTTGTATGCCAAAAAAATTATTGTCATGCATAAAAGAATTATTTTTAATTTTTTAAAATATCCAAATGGGTATACCAGTTATTATTAAAAAAAACAATAATTAAAAAAAAACATCTTGAGCTTGAACAAGGTTCAGTTACTGGACACCCTGTAAATCAATTACGAAATATAATAGAATGTGAAGGAATTTACAATTACAAAGGAAATGATAATTTCTTTAAAAGCAAATATAGATTTTGATTTGAATAACTTTTTTAAAATTTAAAAAAATTATTATATTTAAAAAAATACCTAGGTTGATAATTGTCAGGGAAAAACATATTTGAAATTCAAGTACTGTGTTACTTATATTTCTTAAAACCAATAATTTCTAAATTTTAAATAAATCCATTTAGTTTTAAAAACTAGTGTGTCCCATACATAGGATAGGCGATCCACGAAAACAAATAAATAAAAAATAATAATTTAAAAACGAGATTTAAAGAAAACTGGTCGCTTACTCTAAAACTGTCTAGTCCTTATGTAAACATAAATTGCATTATTTCAAAACTGCGGATCGACACAATTTTCAAAATGTCGCCTGTTTATATTGGTTGGGAAGCCCAAGAAAGAATTTCGGATTTACTACAGCGCTGCAGATTAGTATATCGGAGGATATGTTGTACCCGGTTACCTCCATCATAAATGAGCCTAGTATACATGACCGATCATAAAAAACTAAAATATTTCCATCAGAAATAGTCGAGCGCGTCAGATTAAAATAGGGTGAGTTAATTACAAACTATGTATATTCCACTAATCTGAAAATTTCCAAGTGACGTAAAGAAAACAGAGGGCTACAAAAAAAACGTCATTTTGACATTTTTGAGCGCCAGCTTTTCTTTAAAAAAATATAAGGATAACAATTTTATATATATATATATATATATATATATATATATATATATATATATATATATATATATATATATATATAAATTTATATATATATATATATATATATATATATATATATATATATATATATATATATATATATATATATATATATATTCCGATACGATCTGAACGATTTCCATACATTATATAACATTTTTTCTTCTTATCATCTAAGCTTTGCAACCCAATAGGTTTCTATGATGCTTGAGTAAATCCCCGTTTGGATCATGGACTCCCCTACTACAAAGGCAACAATAAATAGATACCAAAAATTACGAGAAGCAAAGAACTTTCATTTCTAAAAATAGAAAATAAAATTTATTAAAAATGTTGTGGAGGATTATGTACAAATTTCAAGTTAGAAAATTTTAGCTTAGTTTTTTTCTCTTTTACGATATTTATGTAAGTTCGGCGATAAACAAAATAATTGTTTGTCTCGTCTCAACAAGCTAAGACTCGAGGTATTAATAGGGTTATTAAATAATAATTATCAATAAATAAAAAAAATGCAAACAAAGCAATTTATTTGGCTAGTTCAAAACATGAATATTAAAAAATAGCTTTAATTTTAAGTATCGAAAAAAACCGCGCTTGTTGCCGCACCGGTGGAATCGGCAGCGTTGATCACCGGAGTTAAGCAACGTAGAGTGCGACTATAACTTGGATGTGTGACCGCCGACCAGGCACCCGGTTCTCCAAGTTATGAAATTAATGGCGTGTGAATAAAAAGGAGTAGGGTCAAGGGACAATAAGCCTCTAGGGCTGCAGTGCACCAACTAGGAAAGCGGTGGTCGGACCTATGTAAAAGATCCGAAAGGGCGAAAAAAATCGAAAAAATAATCGATAGATAAATAAATAATATTTTTAAAAAACTTCATAATGGCATGCAAATGGCAAATCTTTTAATGAACAATATTCACCTTCTTTATTCCATAAAGTAATTATTCTAAAGGCAATATGGACGAACCTGTTGCTTCGCGACATCGTAATAAATTAATTTTGTATTGTATTTAGTGCGTTGATTGTTTCTATTGGGCTTAAAAATACTTGTCAATACTTTGCAAGACCAAAAAGTATTGTATTTAGAATGATCAATTTTTCAGATATATCTAAATTAATTATATGAAAACAATATAAACTTAACGAACCTTTACGTTTTTTTTTACGAAAACTCTCAAATGTACTACATACAAGGTATCTGCCAAACTTAAATTTTTGGGCTATTCGGCCGTCGTTGTAGATTTTGTATCATTGACGTTTCGCCAGCGCGAGTGGTTGGCACCCTCAGAAGGTTCCTAGTAGACTACTTGCCTGCTACTATAGTACACAGTAGTACGCAAGTAGTCTACTAGGAACCTTCTGAGAATGCCAACCACTCGCGCTGGCGAACCGTAAAGGATACAAAATCTACAACGACGGCCGAATAGCCCAAAAGCTTAAGTTTAGCAGAAGATGGCCGCGAAAGCCTTACACGTATACAAGGTATCTGGTTTGATACTCTACCTGTAATGTTTATTATTGTATCAAAAAGTAGTTAAAGCAAAATTTGCAGGGATAGTGCTGTCAAATTAAAACAATTAACATTATAAACAAAATAAAATTAAGAAAAATTGCCAAGTTATATTTTTTAATAGGACAACCTATTATCTTTATTTATTTAATCTTGCATTACTAATTTTGATAAACACAACCATGTATAATATGTTTATATTATTTTAAAAAGTTTTAAACATCTTTTGTTGTTAAAGTTGCTTATACCGATTAAGATAACAAGTAGCGTTATGGGTACCTACTTCGGGGTTGTTGTTTGAACATATTGTAAAATAAGAGGTAAATATTTTATAATTGAAATAATAAAGTAAAAAATTGAATACTTGAATCAAGGTTGCCGTTGTCGATACAAGATTTAAATAATAACAAAAAAGTTTTAAAATGTAATAGTTATTATGGAAGACAAGTAAAGAATAAACTTTAAATAACATAGTTTACCGCAAGTGCAAATATTTTTAAATTTTAATTTAACAGTGATTCTTGACGCTAATTTCTACAATGTTGAACTTGGTATATCAGAATATAACCAGACAACTGTTGTAACTTACGGTTTGAATTTAGTGAATTAATCTTAGTGTTTTAAATAAAATCCAATAAAAATAACTGTAAACACATAGGTTTTCATTTTAGTCGGTCGAGTTTTACACTTCTACGTCACGATTTTAGTTAATTTACGTTAATGAACCACTAAAACCGATTTAAAATAATTTAAAAAATATATTTTTATTCTAGTTTAGTAGATTCCACAAAATATTGATCTATATACACTTCATACTTTAAGTGTAAACTAAACCACATAGTTTATACAGGTTGTTTCAGAACTTTAGGGGTTAGTCAGTGCAACAGCAGAAAACATTTGAGTATACGGACCCATGCCCGGAAAAGTGTCACTACAGCACTGCAGTCGCGTTAAAATTTAAAAAGACGATGAATTGCCTAAATAGGATTTAATATATTTAATTTTTGCGTTTTATTTATAATATCCTCACAACAATTAATAAATAAAAAAATAAATAATCAAAATTATAAAAAAATAAAATAAAATTAAACATAAAATTAAAAAAAAATTAACATTGGCATTGACAATTGTTGTGATGATATCATGAACAAAAGGCAACAATCAAATGCATTAGGTCCTATTAAGGGAATTCATTGTCTTTCTAAATTTTAACGCGTCTTAGTGTTGTAGTGCCGTAGTAACACTTTTCCGGACATGGGTCCAAATTCTTAAATATTTTTTACTGTTGTACTGAATAAGCCTAGAAGTTTGTATCTGTAGTTCTGAAACACCCGTATTGGTTAAATTACATCTGAAGCATGAGAGCTGTTTTTAAACTAAAATTAAACCGTGAGAAAGCAAAATTTAACCGACTAAAATGACAACCATGTTTTTAGACTTTTAGATAGTTTTATTGAATTATAGTAGATTCAGTTAAGTTGATCAACTAAACTGACTTAGTAAGAATATATATTTAAAAGTAAACTAGACAAAATAAAGCTTTTATTTGACTATCGAATCAAGTTTGATTATTAGAAAAGTGCCTTTTTGCATCTTTTTGGGAAGCACACTTTTAAATTTTAAAAGAAATATTTTTTGTTGGTTTAAAATCAACTTATTATTTTATAAAATATTTTTTGTTTTAACTTTACATTTTTAATGAATCTTTGTAACCACATCATGGCCTGTGTCACTATTGTAGGCCGTTAAACTGCCAGTCCAAGAAAAATTCGGGAGAGAAAAGATTTCCCTACTTAATGTATGCATGCGAATGTATATGTAACTTCGCGTCCCGTGACAATTATTGATTGAGAAATCTTCCTTCTTCCACTTACGTGAAACGGGCAAAGACAAGAAACAGCTCTAAGCGGCGGGGACAGGGGGAAGGCGGGCGGTCATTAAAACTTTTGCCTTTTCTGAAAAGAAACGGACTCATTTTCTTCGGTCGATAAACAAAGAACGACGCAGGGATTAAAAGCGGAATATGTTATAACTGAATGAATAATTGTGCTGAGGATAAGTTTTAAATCCAGCACCGACAGAATTTATTGACGGCAAAAATGGTGGATATATCTTACATTTGAGTATATTTATATTTTCTAATAATGCTAGAAAACAATTTTTAAGACTTAAAATATTCACTAATCGACAAATTAATAGGAAACAATAACATAATTTTAAAAAATTCTGAAAATCTTATTACTTTTTTAAATTAAAAAGAGTTTTTTTACAGATCTGGAACCAAGCAGTTTTTATGCAAGTACTTGGACATAAACGTAATCTTGGAAGTCGTTAAAAAGCAGAGCTTAAGAATAATCGTACGTTGTAAGTAACTTTTTTTATTTAGAGTTTTCGGAAGGTTATTACAAAAAAGAAGGTGTTAAGCAAGACTTAAAGTTGTACAGACCCATTATATATTTTTTTTTTTGATAACTCCTAAACTTGATGATCTTTATCCTATATACACCACCCTGTATTTATAAATTGTGAAAATATCAATACAGTCTACTAAAATAGTTCTTCTCTAAGAGGAACACAACCCAAATTTATATTAAAGGCTTTTGTGTAGAAGACATTGATAATCAAATAACGGCTTGCAAATGTCATTTTTAACATAAAATTTAAAATAAGTCAAGAACGGTTGGACTTAGGTATAGAACATTATACTTAAATTATGTTTAGAATTTTATGCATATTTTAAAAAATAAATAATATATAGGTATTCCATTTAAAAAGGAAAGTTGACATTAACTTCCGGTATAACTGAAAGTGGTAAAGCCAATGATCTGAAAAATAATATGGATGAAGTCAGCGAAAATCATAATAACCCCTACTTGGGCACTGCGCAGTTCCCTTGTGGGCATGCGCAATAAAACTTTACCGACTAGCGGAAAACAAACAACAGGACAGGGTTTAACATTTTGTATAGGTTTCATTTATAAAGAAAATATACCAAGTAATTTTCTTGGATATACATATTTAAATATTTTATTTTAAATTTGTATTCGTCTTTCATAGCAGTCCCTAAAAAGTAAACCGGTTTAGATATTGGGTATATTTTTTTGTTTTGTATAATTTTTAATTTTTCGGTCGTATCTATGGAATGGTGTGTTTTAACACTGCTTGACACAACACAACGGAATGGTTGGTATTTTATCATAAAAGCAGTTAGTTTTGGTGTAACAATTTTGAAGAATAAATCCCAATTTTTGAACTGATATTTCGCTCCCGCTTCCGTAGCAGTTTTCGTTCAGTTAAACTTGGCGTGTAATGCCATTTGTAAACGCCGTTCCCTCATTTGACTTTTATCACTTTTGCCGTTAGTCGTTTGCAAACGTTCATGATCTTAGAAAATTTTATGCTACAAACTGTTTATTTTTGGGGTTAGGGCCAAACTGACCTCATATTTGTAATCGAACCACAAAAAAACGCGAATGACAAATATTAAAATTGGTAATGGACCCAGTAAGTAATTATTGATTTAATTTGCCTACAAATACCAAACTGAAATAAACTTAATGATTTAATAATCTTAAACGAGGCTTAAAGCGCAATAGAATCGCTTTGACTATTCTTTTTCATTCAAAACATTCCACAGAAAGATAACCACTATGTTTTTTTTAAACAAACGAGCAATAGACGATTAATAAGATATTATATAATATAAAGGCGTATCTTATTTTTTCAATTTCACAAAAGTGCCTTTTAGGTAGTTTGCACATTTTTAGTAAAATATAATAAGCTAAGTATTATATTTCTATAGCTTTAAAGATATTAAAATCTAACGTATGCCAATTTGTAATATTAAGGAGCAACCTTTTTCAAGCTCTAGTCAATTTTCTTCCTTTTTGAGATACGCCGCTTCGTGATATTGCCAACGAAAGTGCTTATGGCTACGTGTTATAACCAAGGCGTCATTTTTACCTGGATTTTACTATCAAGAAATCCCAAATAGTCAATTAAATTAGGATGAGTGTGGCCCTGTCGCTGTTTAGGTAAACATTTTCAATGTTGCAACCACTATATTTAATAAAATACTTCAAATTTTGTCAATGTTGCCAACACTATATTGGATTTTAATTGAAGAACACTTATGAGAAGTGCGCATGTGCAAAGGTGGACTGCAATTCTTCCAATGTGGGGTCAAAAATTCGTGCGCAGGTGTATTGAAAATATATGGCGATCATTTTCTATTAGCTATCCATATAATTTTTAGACCATTGGATAAAGCTGTCAGAATATTTTAGTTGTATGTCCCCCACTGACTTTATAATGTTACCAAATGTTATTAAATTTTCTAAAGCGTACATTTCGAGACATTGATGGCAGCAGTTTCTGGTGGAACACCCTGTATAGTTAGGTAGGGTTTTATGATTTCCATGGCATATTTTGAGTTTTATTTAAAATTTTGCATTAGCTTATTATTATGCATTTTTAAAGTTAACCTGTCCTCTGATTTATAAGTTAAAGAAATAACTATTGAGGGATAAGTTTAAAATCCCGCACGGGCCGTATATATTGACGAAAATAATGCTTGCGGGCTGATTATTATTCGTAGAGCGACTTTCGCTTTTAAAGAGGAACAAACACACATTACCCTCCCGCAATTAAGTATGTTTGTTGACAAGATAAGAAGTTGCAAAGTCTTGCGTTGATTAATTAATAAAGCATGTGCAAGCAACTAACTACTTAATCTTTTATCGTACGTTAGATCCAAAACAAGTGACAAACCATGATAATACAATAAATTTATAATTAAAAGTCTGGCATAGCAAGCTCTATTGATACAGCATCAAATTTAAAATTTTACTTTTAAAAATTATTTTTTATATTATCAGGTTTAGAGGTAGGATGTGATTAACAAAAATATTGAGAAAACTGTGTTAAAATAAAATATGAGACTTGAGATACTTCTTCTCATTTAAATAATTAAAGTTGTTTCTTTTTTTTCAAAAGTTGTATTGTCTGTAAAATCGGAAGTTCTATATGTACAGCTCTGTAAAGGGAGGTTTAATAAATATGTGTAAAAATTTAAATAATTCCTTTTTTACCTTTATTCTTTGTATTAACAATACGATAACAATGGCGTTACTGCTATTTAGGACAGGAACAGCGCATTGATTAAAAAATCTTATTTTTTTTTATATACAGAGTGTGGTGGCCAAGGGGGAGTCGAACATTTTTAGGGGTGACCAAGTTTTTTTGAAGCCAAAAAAGGTATCCACCGCCAAAAACCTTACATTCCTTATTTCAGTCCCACAAATAAATTTGAGGAGCAAAAAAGGTCCTTATTTGTACATTTATAAATATTCTACTCTAATGTTTTGTTTCCCGGAACTTTTAACTCCTATTACCTATTTCTTTCTTTTTTATGATTCATTCACGAGGGGCTGTCAATTTTTAAAAGGGTGTGAAGGCCATTTTTTCAGGGCTGGTCCGGACCAACCTTGGCTCTCCTGCCATCGCCACTGCCTGCAATACATCTTACTTAAATTTTAAAATAATATAACCGGTAAAAAATATAAAACTTGCTATTAGTTTCGTTGACACCCACCACTTTATAAAAAAAATGTATGAAAGTAGTTCTGCAAGTACATTGGTTTCAATATACAGAATGTTATTTTTTTTTAAATATTCTGTTTTCTATTAACATTTTAAATAATTCTTTTTATAGCATAAGGGACAAATTTTAGCTTTAAGTTGGTTAAATTTAATTAAGTCCTGTTGTATCTTAAGTGTTACTGACAAAAAGTTTCTGTCATGACTTTTGTATAATTCTATTTTTTTTGGTATCTCTTTTTTTTTATCTTTGGACAATCTACTAAATACTAACGTACAGTGGGTGTCTTAAGCAAGGTAAAAGGAAGTTTGTTAACACGGGACTTAAAATCTTGAAGATTTGGAGGAGAAGGAAAGACCTCCTCCTCTTTAGTTAAAAAGTTTATTATCTTTCTTGTGTGGTCCAAAGATTTTTAATTACCCAAGTAATTTTATTTAATATTTAAGCAAGAGTAAAAACATGTCATTATAATACAATTACTTTAATTTTAATAAAATCAGTTAGACATTTTTGTGCAAGTACCGCTCAAGACACAACTTTAAATAATGAATTTACTTAAGTTATGCGTAATTAGTCTCTGGACCTACATTAATAAAATCTTATACAGTGTGTTTCCTAATTTTGGTTAGAAAATTTAAGCGCGTATTGCTGAGCCAATTCTATGAAAAAAGTTCATATAAACATAGGTCCGAAAATGAGTTGTTTCTAAGATACTAGGACTCGTTTTTTAATAATATCCTAAATATGGCTTATCCGATTTTAATAAGAATTTGGCTGTGGTATTTTTGAAATGGAAAGTTAATTTAGCCCTAAACTAATTTTAAGAAGTGAGACCAGTGGCGGCGTGAGATGCATCCTAGCTAATATTATTAACAAAAGAATGTACGCCACTGACTTTTATGTTTTTAAATAATTTTCCGCAGCTTGCTTAGTTTTCCAAAGAAAAAAATCCGCTAAACTGCATATTCTTGAACCATACAAGAAACATTATGGCATTTTTTTCTTTTAAAAATTAGGTGTTATAACTTTATATTAAAAACTATGTAACAGCAACAGCTAATATTTAATAAAATAAATAAAATTAATATCTGGTCTAACAAATTCTACTAAAAAAAAATGAAATTTTTAAGTTTTTTGAAAAGCTTAACAACCTGTATCTTTATAACGAAATATTTGAGGACCCATGTTTATATGAACTTTTGTTTTTAAACTGCTTAGAAATACGCCCTTTAATTTTCTTACCGCAATTAGGAAACACCCTGTATATGGGATTAACTCAGAAATACACCTCAAATGTGTTACCGCAAAATATCATATTTTTGATCTTCTTTCTTTTTGTTTAGTTCCATACACGACTTATAAAATAAGGGAAAATCACTTTTGACTTTAATGGAAGACTTACTAATTTTTCAAGAAAGCACAAAATCAAAACAACGCTACCATAATTCTAATAGGATAGGGAATGAGTTATCGCCTTCAATTTACCATGTAAACTTTTATACTTTGCGAAACGTGTGGTTTTAAAAGTTCTGAGTTTTAAACAATTGCAACCCCTCTGGATATATGGGTCCACTTTTACTAGAAAAGCCGTATTCTGACAACCATTATAAATTACCTACAGTTTTTAAATAGCTCTGTTTAAAGTTTTTAAAAGTTTGATTTTGGGTCTTAAGATATTATTAGATTTTGCAGGATTAGGAAAGGGAATTAATATTAGAATTTTAATCTATTTGTAAAACTTTAAACAATTCAAAAATATTTTTGGTGTTTACGACACTTAAAATATTTATTTATTGTTAGTATTTAAAACAAAAAAATTTAAGGACTGAAGAAAAATTATAGTAAAATAAAATACTACAGGTATTATTTCTTGTTTTCATAAAAAAGTGTCAATTAAACTTCACTATTAAAAGTTTTTGACAAGACTGCATTTCTATTACAATCTGGCAACATTGCTCGCATCACAATTAAATTAAATAAATTTCCCAGATACAATATTTTGGGAAAACCGGTTGCATGATCCGAAACTAGTAAATACAAAATTTTACTCAAATTGGTATTATACAGTGCGAGTTATAACTAAAAGTAGAAAACATACACAGGAGTTAACTACTTTTTTCTTTAATTATGAAAAAATTGTTTAAATAAATGTTGTAGAGAATTGAATTGTAAGTCAAAATTTCAAGTTATTGCATGGGAGTAATAGAAAATGTAAATGTCAATTTTTACAATATGCATTACAACTTAAATAATGAGCAAGAGGGAGCAAAATTTGAAACAAAATTTACATTTTTTTTTTTAATTTTGCTGCCCTAAGAAAAGTATTTTAAAAACTCTTAACGCATAATGTAAAAAATTGAAAGGTATTTTTTTCTTTAATTCTTTATCTTTAAATTTTAATTGCCTATAACATTCACTTGTACAATTTTGTCCTATTTTTAAAAATAAAGGTACTTTACTCTTGGTCATTTTTCATATTTTTAGTTTATTTCGCCCTGTATATTACCAATCTGAGTAAAATTTTGTATTTTTCAGTTTTGGACCACGTAACCAGTTTTCCCAAAAGGACGTTTACAAACTCCAAAATTTTTGTTTCATTAGTCCTCTTGTTACACCTATCCTGGAACTGTATACTTTTAATTTTCACTGATGACGTTTGTCAAAATCAGTCAACAATGCATGACAATGTGGTACCATGTAACTATGGATGGTGGAGGGAGGATAACCATCTTTTATGGCGGACAAGTTGAAAAAGTGGCCGGAATGTAGCAAATTGTGTTGGCGCCACAGTAACCAGTGGAGGGATTTTGGTTATTTCTTTTCTTTTTCATTTTGTCTCTATCTGTCCTTCTTTATTTTGTATCTTACTCTAATAATTCATGCTTATTGGTTAAAAAGTCTCCTCTGGCTACTGTGGCGCCACCTTAAGTTGCTCCTTTCGACGGACACTTTTTAATACATTCAGATGTTACTCCTCCCCTCTACCCTCCATACATGTAACCTATTATACAGAGATCAAATAATTATGATTTTACATAAAATTACCTGAAAAATGGATTTTTCTTATGCTTGTGAAAAGGAAAAAGAAATATTTTGATCGGGGAAAACAATAGTGTTTACAACTCGTAGAAAAAGCATAATTTCGGACTCTTGGTGGTTGCTGTGGAGTGTCTAACAAACTCCACCATCGTACGGAAATATCGGTGGATTTTTGACAGAACATGGTAAGCAACTTTCGTCAATTTTACGTAACACGATTTTTAATTTCCATTGAGTTATTTTTAAACAAAAACCGAAAACTGAAATGAAGCTGTGCATGTACAGGGTGGCCCCTTTTCGTTGACCTTGCAGAGTGTAGCGAAAACTAAAAGAGATAGAACGAATCTAATTGCGCAATCTTTATTTCAATTTTTAAAACAAATTCAGTGGTAAAAGTAAATTATAGCTAACTTGATTCGTTTTAGAGATACGGAGCGTTTTTCAAATTTTGTTAATTTGGCCAGGCACTTGTAACTCGCTTAATATTAGAGATACAAAAAAATTGTAAATAGAAAATTTTTAGGGATTTTTACGTGGAATTCAGTGGCGGACCTTTATTTTTTTCCATTGACTTTTATTTTTAAGTTATAACACAAAGTTGTTTTCTTTTAAGGAACACCCTGTATATTTTATCCCCAATTAAAAGGTCTCCTTAAAAGCCGTAAAGAAATACAACATTTGATATATTTAATTTGCCATAGTTTCGGAAATATAGCCATCGTCAGGAATACGATAATAAAAGGGCATTTTAAATAAAACACCCTGTGTATTTTATCACTATTAAAAAGGGATTTTCAAGACCTTAAGGAATTTAATACATTTAAAATGATTTCCTTTAACAGTTCGGAAGTATGAGTTTCCAAATCTTAATGCGTACATCTACTGTTTTTTAGATTTATATGATCATATTTTCAAAACTATTGGAGATAAATATATCAATTCTGGTATTTTCTTAAATCACTTTGAAATATCTTTTAAACGGCAATACAATATACAGGGTGTTTTGTTTAAAAAATCCTGATGATGACTACCTATATTTCCGAAACTATTAAAATATAAATAAATCAAATGTGGTATTTCTTGTAGATGTTAGAAAGACCTTTTAACTAATGATAAAATATAAAGGGTGTTTCATTAAAAGAAACAACCTTATGTTATAACTTTAAAATAAAAGTTAACGGAAAAAATATAGGTACGTCACTAAATTCTACGTAAAAATCCCTTAAACTTTTCTATTTACAATTTTTTTCTAACTTTAATATTAAGCAAGTTACAAGTGCCTGGCCGAATCGACAATATTTAAAAACACTCTGTATCTCCAAAACAATTTAAAATGGCCATGATTTACTTTTACCACTGAATTTGTTTTAAAAATCGAAAATCGGGATTGCACAGTCAGGCGCCACCCTGTACATATAAAAAAATTACCAACTTTGTTTTAAAAATAAAGCAATGACAACAAAAATCGTTTTCTGTAAAATTTGACGAATATCACTTACGATGTTTTGTCAAAACCCATCAATATATTGCTTTTTCTACATGTTACACAATATAAGATACTTTTAAAGGAAACCAAAGACAAATTTACATTTAAATAAAAGCGATATTTTGCATCAATTGAATCAATCATATTTAAGCAATAACCACTATATGTGTAAATAGTTTTCCATACAAAGATCTCTGCAAGTAAGCATGCATAGCATGATAGTAGCACACTTGATAGTTACAGAAATTACCTATTTGTACTTTTAATAGATAATTTCTACCTATAATGGATAATTATGGGCAACCCGTAATGTTGCAGGCGCAATGCACATGGGAGGTACTATAAAATATAATTTCTTTTCTTCATATTCTTGGTAGTTGAAACTTCTTAACTTTTTAACAACATATCATTTGTAACAAAACAACCCTATTTTTATGATTTAGTTTATTAGTTTAATTATTTCTTTTCAAATAACTCGTCGTGCTGAGAAACTAGTCCTGGAGAAAAAAATTGTCATTTTTTATGATTTTGAAAAAATAAAATATAACATTTTTTTAGCTAAAAGTTTATTTGTGCAATGTTTTAGTAAGTACAAACTCAGTTGCGGGTAAATATAACTAATTGTGTAAAAATAATTTATTTTAAGCATTTTTCTAATAACTTTCATGCCGAGTGCACACAAAATTACTAGCAATCCTGTCACTAGCAATCAGTCAGAAGTATTCTGAAATTATAGTGAGATGTACAGTTGGATAGGATGTAGATTTCTACTGTTTTAGCTTCTTACCCGTGCCACCTTGACTTGTTTTCTAGAAAATAGCGTTTGTAAATATAGGTACCTGTCATTTTCATTGAAAGAAAAATTAAAAAAGGCTGATGGTATATTTTAAACCTATAAAATAAATTTTATGTTCTTATGCCAAGATATAATATTTCCGGATTTACCGCATGTGCCACAGAAATTGATTATCGGAAATAAAAGATTTTTAATAATTTTAATAAAAAGCAATAGATTAATTTTGCTATCGTTAAGCTATATTAATAAAACACTGAAAAGTAAGAGTACCAAAGAAAAAGGTAAAGTAATCCTCAGTTTAGACTTGGATTATGGGAATAAATTTAAGATGGTGTTTTCCCGTTTTCAAACTTCTCGTTTAGGCACCTAACAAAATTTTACCTGACCTGACCCTTTTTTTTCTCGTTTGGTTTCCTGGACAAAATGCATAATTACTTCTTCTTGTTTAGTACCCTAAAGGTGTGCATATGATTTAATAATTTAGACAGACATTTTTATTCTAAGTTTACAAGAGCCCTGTAATACACATTAGCCAAATTTGATTAAAACCCATGTGTAAAGAAAGACTCGTAAATCGGTGTCAGTATTATTGCATTGCAATAGTTATGTTATTATTACAGAGTATAGGTGGGGGGTCATGGTTAGTTCTGGTTACCAATTTTTGTTATTCCCTAATTAAACCCAAGACTAATACACACTTTATAAATCCACTTAAGGATTCTATTTCCACCTTTAGGGTACCAAACAAGATGAAATAATTATGAATTTTTGTCGAGGTGACCAGTGCCCAAACCGGAAATAAACCTTTAGGGTACCACGAACTTATATCATCTTTTAATTTGGCTATTACATAGAAGATTTCTACATATGAACCAGGTGAAGACTCTAAAATGTAAAAAGTTTATACAAGTATAGAATCTGCCTTTCATTTTATTAATTAGTATATTGTTTTAGTTATATAAAATATTTTTAGTATTATTGGATGGATTGCCAAAATCTCTTATAAATGTTTATAATTATTTGTAAAAGAAATTCTTTAACGAACATCCAAACGATAATAAATATAAAAAAGATAATTTAATATTATAATTTAATATTACAATTAAATATATTTAGTGCTAAAATGTTGGTAAAAATATTTCTTAAGTATGGTGCTCCCCCAGTTACCTTATGTTGGTTGCACGGTCTTGGCATGGTAATTACCTCAGACAAGATATGCATGTGAAATACTGATATTTGTAATGCAAGGGTATTTCCACGTTTTGCAGTATTGCTGTTATCCCTTTATTTGACCAAACAGACAAAATGCGTCAAATATTTTCCCATCACGACTTTTTTCTTCCATTCAGTAGTAATTGGGTGTTGAAAAGTTATTAGACTACTTTCATAAGGTCTCTTGTCATCACATTTTGAAAAGCCGTTATTTCAAAATAATATGTTTATGCAAAAATGAGTATATCCCAAAGAGCTGAGCGTTATACATAAATAAAAGTATATATTTTAGGCACAATATTGTCATTAAAAAGATTTTAAGTATTTAAAAACAATATGGTTAACAAATATTGGTCAAAAGAATTTATTAGAAAATCATGATAAAAATCTTACATAAATATACACAATCATTTAGTAACAATAAAAAGGATAAGTATTATTTAAGATAAACACATACACGGGTGGACTCGTAGTTCTTTTTGTATGTGAAAAAAGTTACTTTTCACAAAAATGTCCCTATACCTAATGTGGTAAATGCTATAAGTAGTAAAATTGCCATGTAATATACGGGCTAAATAAATGTAGCGAAATATGTCTTAAAAATATAAAAATTTAAACAATAAATATTTAAATCTACTTAATTAAATAGCATCAAAAATGTTGTCTTATCACTTATGAAACTAAGTGTAAACTAAAAAAATATTCTTTCTTCAAAAATACTTAATTTTACTTTTTATGTAAATATTACCAAGTTTAGTCAAAATGTATATGCAGTATAAAAATACTTTTCTATAAATATTGAAGTAACACAAAGTGTAAATATTTATTTAATAAAATGCTATAATTTCGCTTACAGTTTAATGCTATTCAAGTAAATAGTTACATAAATATTTATATTTTTTTTTTTGCCAAAATGCCCTCTTCAAAATTTTAAATTTTTCTGTATATCATAAAGTAAATCTATTTAAAGCTTTTATTTATTTATTTTTTTACTAAATTATAAAAATGTTTTTCATATTTTTTTAATTAATCACTTTCATTACAGTTACAGTTTTTTGACTTTCTTTACTTTTGAAAGCAGTGTTTTCTCTATAATTTTAAATCACCCTCTATATTATTTAGCGATTTTTATCATATCTTCTAGCATTTGGGTACAGCAAAAATTTTAATGAAGAATAACTTTTTTAAATATTAAAAGTAAAAAATACATGTATAGTTACGTCCATCCGTGGACACGCTGTATATGGTCAGTTCAAAAAGCTATTGAAATAGATTATAAACATAAATACTTTATATAATAATATTTAAACAGTTGTACCTATTTATGATAATATATTTAAATAGATAAGGGAATATATATTTTGATGTGGCAATCCTAACATTACTAGACCTCTTCGGTCGGGTAATATTTAAATAAGGTTGAGGATACGCAAATTATAGTCATTAACAAAACAGTTTAAGTATGAATATGGGAAAAATATATTAAATTTAGGTCATCGTTACTTGTCTTTGGTTATTATTTATCTTGGACACTAAGAAAAAAATATGCTAATTAATTTTTTTAGACATGTTTTCTGTATTTATTAGAAAACACCACTCCTTAGCTTGACTAAAAATTTAACTGGCAAAGACTTTCCAATAATTTCTGTTTTAAATTTATTAATATTTTTATTATTACGTTTATTTATTGTATTTTATTTAAGTATATAAATTTATTTTGTTTAATTAGTTAACAGCAATTTTGGCAGTTATAGAAGCTTTAATGATATTTTCCTTCCTTTAAATTTGCCCTTTTTTATCTGACAAACCACGAAGGCTAAAAGCCTAAATACTAACGTTACCGTAGGTGTCTTAAGCGAGGTAAGAGGGAGTTTGTTGACACGGGACTTAAATATTTGAAGATTTGGGGGAAGGAAAGACCCGCCCTTATTTAATTTGTTTAAAAAATTTGTATACTTGTTTTTTTTTATAAAATGTATATTTTTTCCGAATTTTTCTGCACAAAACTGTGCTTCTGCTAAATTAACTTTTAACTAGATAATGTTTTTTTCTAAATTTTAATTTACCATTTCTACTGTAATTCTATCTTTTATAACACCAGAAATTATTTGTTTAATTTGTATTTTATTGAATAGACTTTAGTAGACTGACAATTTCTGGATCTAAAGTATATTTTTATATTTAAAATAAAAAATTAAATATAAAAATCCAATAAAGCCAAATATGTCAACACCAAGTTAAGCTCGAGGACAAACTGCAAAAACCCGAATTGCGTTGGCCAAGGGCACACTAGCTTTTATTTATTGAAAGAAGGGTTATGTAACACCTCATTTTAAAGGCCCTTTGAAACTCTATTTAACGCCACTTTGTTTATGAAAATCGGCCCAGCCGTTCCAGACTTACAAGCCAATACCATTTAAACCGCACTGTTTGTATAATATTTATGCCAAATTTCGAAAGATTGTAAGTCTGGAACGGCTAGGCCGATTTTCGAAAACAAAATGGAGTTAAATAGGGTAATAAATGATCTTTAACATGAGATGCCACATAAACCCCCTTTCAATAAACAAAAAATGTTATTGCCCTCTTGGCCCCCGCAATTCGGTTTTTTGCTGTTTGACCACTAGTTTAGACTTTTTAGAGATTTGTGTTCAGCGGCAAAAAATATGTCAGAAAATCTTTGTCCGATAACCAGTTTTTTTATTTTGTGGGCCTGTGTTTTTTATACCCTGAATAAAAAGGAATGGAATATAGGTCCAAAATATTGACATTAGTAGAAATACGTTTAAAATATTATGAAACCTAAATCATTTACAGTGTTGTCCATTAGGTGTGCAACAAATGGAAAACTGAAACAGACTGTATATTATGGGACAATTTTTACTACAGAATTCGGCATTGCAGATTAAGCAAACATTTGTATAAAGAATATTTGTTTTTTTTCAAAATACTGTATATCTTTTGGGTTTTAATAAGGGTATTTGCTTAAATTCTTAAGCTTTAATTTAAGATAAGATATTATATTAAAAGATGTTAAAACCAATACTAGTTCCTGGGCAAGCAATAAATTAGACTTCATTATAGTAACCCTTTAAAAACTTATTTAGGGGGTTAATTTTGACGAGTCTACCACAAATATTTATACCGACATATATGGAAGCGGCGCTTTAACCCAGCCTGTCAATTCTGACTTGTTTCGGGTGTCAGACTAAGTGAACTCGTCACTTTTTTTGTCTCAGGCCATAATGTTGTGCAAAAAATGGTAAAAGGTACAGTCACAAAACCCGCCTGGTTCGCCAAGTCCGACACCCGAACATGTCAAAATTGACCGACTGAGTTAAAGCGACGCTTCAGTATATGATGGTATGAGTACTCGTGGTAGACTCGGCAAAAGGAACCCCGCTAAATAGGTTTTAAAAGGGTTAAGTCCAATTTACTGCTGGCACTATATCCCACTTCCAATTTTAAAAGTTTGTTGTTAAAGAAGTTATATTTCTTGTAAAATTATTTAGAAAAGCAAATGTGTAAATAAATTTAAAATTTCACATACTATTTATACATAGGCCGCCACTGGAGAGAAAATCCAGTATTGGTAAAACCGTTCAGTATTTACTGTTGTTTTAGACAGATACCTATTTCTCTTATAAAACAGTTTTATCATAATCTGAAACATATGTTTAAGCAATTACCCCATGGATGTTCTTCATAGAGTGGAAGTCAACATAATAAACAATATTTTGTTATCTTCCAAGAATATTTTGTTGGGTACCTGGTCTGCGTGAAAGTTTATTCTTCGGCCACGTACTGAGAATCTTACATACACAGACCGTCATAATGTAATTTAGTTATTTCTCTGAATTTTGCTGGGTACCTTTTATTTGCAAAATAGATGCAAATTATGTTTATGGCAGGCATATAGGATTTTGCATGTAGGTAGCAGAAGTAGACAAGTAATTTTACAACATTGGTTTGTATAAATTTTTTTAACTTATTGTTTATCAAAACATAAGTTACAATTTAATTTTTACCAAACCATAAGATTATATTTATTTTATAATAATGTAATAAATAATAATTTATATATTATATATTTCGCCATTGCTCAATAGCTTCCTCAGGAGAAGTAAAAACAAACAATGACAAAAAAAAGGACACATTAAAGAGAATATACATAAGAAAGTAATAGTAGTTAATTTTTCTTTAAAAGACATTAAAAAACTGCATACATACTGACTAAAAAAAAAACTTTACTTACAGAAATAGAGTTATTCCAAAACACTTAAAACCAACAACACGCTCCACATGGTAATGTAAATTAAAATAAAATATTTTGTCGTATAAATAATACATTCCTGAATGATAAAAACAAAAAAAGAAATGTTCGTGTTAAAAAAGATAAGTATTTACGTTTCTTTTTTTTTTTTTTATCATTTTTTACAGAAACGAACCTCGAAAAAGACTGTTATAGGCTCACATCTTATTTTGATTTAATAAAAGTAAAAGAGTATCTGTTGTAGGAATTCTTTTTTATATAAGGAAGCAAGAAGGTTATAATTTTTATGTTATCTTTGTATATATATATATATATATATATATATATATATATATATATATATATATATATATATATATATATATATATATATATATATATATATATATATACATATATATAAATAAAAGGATGTATTACAAGCCGATACAAAAACAGTCTCTTAGGCAGGTATTACTAAATAGTGGGTGACATGATAAAAAGAAGATATTTTGTATCCAATTATTACAGCTCAATGTTTAGTCTACTGCCGCGCTGGACCAAAATCATAAACAAAAACACAATCAGGTGTTCGAAAATATTATAGATTTGCTTGTAAAGAATATTTTGTATTTATTTTTTAAGAGCAATATTAAATGTCAAAAGATTTTATCGCCTGGTGTTTTTAATTTTTTATTAATGCCAAAAACGTAAAAATATACTTAAAAATAATTATTTAGAACAAATATACATTTTGAAATAAAATGGATTTAATATGCATATACATAAACTTTGTATATATTCCGCCCTTTATTCATGACTTTAAAATGATTTTCGTAATCTTGTCGGTGAACATTTTAAATCTATTTCTTTTTAATTTTAGTGCACATATAGTCACAGAAAGGAAGAAAGAATACGAGATAAAATATTTTAACACTAAACACAATTTTTTTTCCCAAACGTACCAAAAAATCTAAATGATCTTCCCGATATGGGTATTTTTTCTGCTCCAGTTAAAAATGTTCTTATTTTTGTACGCCAGATAAAGTGTTACAAAAAGTAACTTTTAAACAGATTGATGCTTAGTTACACTTTAAATTAATATTTTGTCTGGAAACCCACTCAAATTGTATATTCACTTTATGCAATGTAACCGTAAAGGCGACAACAACTAAAGCAAAAGATAAACTTACCATACATTCCTATGGTACTTCTTTTAGTTCATGTGTTTATTAATTTAAAATGTATTGGTTTTTATATAAATGTAATAGAAATGATCAAAAATTAATAATAATAATGACTCAGAATTTATAATCATAAAATTTATACGGTCCTAAAAAAATCTAATATCCAACATATGCATAAAGTATCTTTTTGACTCATAAGAGCCTACGTACTGTACTATCGTATTGTCAAATTTTACTTTTGTAAGAAAAAGTATCACTATATGCAGTGGCGTACCTGCAGGTATTGGGGCCTGGGGCGGAAAAATGTAAGTGGGGCCCCCTATTATTTTAGACAACCAAACAAAAAAAAGGTGTTCAAGTAAAGAGTAGAGCCTCTTACTTCACAACAAAAAAGCCGTTTAAAAGGAATAACCATGTTTTTCAAACAATAGGTTTTTTTGAAACATCTGGAGGTCCCTCTTTTTCTTTTTAGGGACGGGGAATTTTTAAAGTTAAATCATTAAAACCTATATCCCATTAATTAAGGATAATCCTAAAATTATTATATTTATTTTAAACTTATTTTGTTTTTACTTCAGGAATTTCGAAATTAAAACCCATAAGAAACTATTTAGAAACAACATTGTGTCCAGAAAGACTTAGTTGGCGCTAATTTCTATAGAAAATAAAATGTGTGATGACTTAAGCTACATTTACAACAACTACAATTCTGAAATTTCAAATTAACATTTCAACAATTGATTAAAATTCACTTGTCAAATTTAAATTTTATAGAAAAAGTTTAACCAATTGTTAAAATTGTCAATTTAAAATTTTAAATTGGTTGTAAATGTAGCTTTAGATATAAAATACGTGGGTAAAGAGTTTGCGAACATAAAGGCACAAAAAAGTAGAATTTCACTAAATTTGCTGTCTTATTTATTTAAGGATTTAATACCTATTTTATTTTTTTTGTTTTATTTTATGTTTATTGTTGTAACTTGGGTAACATATATACGTTTTTTAATTATATAGTTAATACATTTTGTTGTCTTTTTTGTTTAAAGTTATAATAAAATTTATACTAAAATTGAAAATAGTACTAATTTTTAGTAAACAAAAATGTATCAACTAGGGGGCTCGTTTTAAAGTTTACACAATCTTATATTGAATTGTTTAATTATACTTTATAAAAAATAAACAAGCATACGTTTAACCACTGTGTTATGGATGTAGCCGTGGCATAATTTGAGTTATTTAAATTCAGTTCTGAAAAATACAACTATTGAGACATTTACCTTACTCTTGTATTAAAAAGTATAAATGGAGATTAATAACTTAGAAACTAGGCCCCTTATAATATGGTGAATTTACCAAAAAACATTTTCTTATAAGGGCGACCAATATTTTCTTGCACCACTGCACAAGTCACCTCAGAAACGGCCATGTTTGGGGGCCCCTTTTACCGGGGGTCTAAGGCGGTCCGCCTGCCCCCCTCGGTACGCTAGTGACTTTATGCACTTGTAACATACATGATTATTTTGTTTTTCCTTTAAGGTGCTCGTCCACTTAGGCGACGCGGCGCCTTAGTGGGCAAGCACCTTTAAGGACAGTCTACGGAATTATACCCAGACGCAGAAAACAATGCCAACTTTTTGGCCATAGATTTGGATGCTCACTTTAGCAGGCGTCCATTGACAAAATAAATGCACAGTGACCAAGAATGTAACATTGGTATGTGTAGAGTTTTTCTAATGTGTTTTAATACTTAATAAAAAACTATTACATTTATAATGTTAAAATCTAAAAATATACCTTGAATTTCTTTAAACCCTGACACATACGTTTGGTGCCATTTACCCACAGTGACGTCACAACTCTTCAAAAATTTCAGTGAGTCATACTTACCGGCTATATTTTTGACCTCGAATACAAAATAATGTATCCCTTAAGGGTCAATAACCCATATTCCACCCTAAACAGTACTTACAAAAATACACCTAAGTCATCGCACCATCTCATTCTTATCACGTGTGGTAGAAAAAGAGAACGAGTTTCACCCGAGTGGTAATTGATAAATAAGATGCCTAAAAGGGGTGGTTACGTGCCGAAGTACTACTAAAGAAAGGGCGTTAGCGAAGGTGATGTGCAAACTTTCTTCTGAGTTAGTGGTCAGTAATTGTTTAGTTCTCGACCGGAGAATAACTGTCTCTACTGAGCGGATCGATGTAAAGTAGTACTTCTTTTCGTGAGTTAAGGGATTTACTAGCGATTAATTCCTTTAACGTGTGTTATTTTTATTTTGTGATACATAAAAAGTTGGATAAAATTTCTGTTGACAGGAATTCCGCAGGACGAAGTAAGTTTTGTTTTATTTTTTAAATGTGATTCGATCTAAAAATTACCTATTATTACATTTTTTAATATTTGAATAAAATTTAAATCTCTATAAAAAATTTGATGCAATTGAAATGCTAAAAGTAAAAAATAAAAATCGCCTTAGGAAATACAGGTTAGTTGAAAGTGGCAAAATAGTCCTTTAAAAATTGAAAAAAATATAAAAAAATTAGAAAAAGCTATTATTGAAACTGCCTAGTTAAATAGTATAAATAAGTAATTAAAAATGTAGAATAATTTGTGTTTCTATTCATCACTGTTTTAGAAAAAAATCGAAAAAATGTTCTTTTTAAATTTAGTAAAAAAACGGTAAAAAGAATTGTGTATACACGAGGACCCAAAATTACAAAGATGGTTATTCTGTCAAATAAAAAAATCATTAGTAAATATTTTTCTAACTACTTAGTTCAGTACCATAAACAAGTAATTACAATTTTAATTTTTTGTCGATTCAATCTTTACTTTTTGTGTAACTACTAAAAAATAAATTTGCGTACCTTGATAATATTCACTAATAAATGTAAATTAAATTATTTAAAAAGAAAAACCATTTTTTAGTTTAAACTCAATTTTCTTCGTTTATAATCAACAATAAAAAAATATATTTTGACTTTTTATAACTATTTATTTCAGCAATTCAATCAAGTAGTTTTAAAAATATATTTTTTCATTTTTTTTTAAAGTTATAAGATTCACCATAGGGCAATTTTAAGTATAGTTTTTAGCTATTTAGAGAAAACTAACATTTTGATAAGGAATATCTTTTTAAAATTATTGAAAAGAAAAACAATCCAAGTATAGTATAGTTTATCCTTGGACACACTATATATTTCTATTTTTTACTGTTATTAAATTTAATATACCTAAACAAAATTATAGCTTTGTATTTCACAAGTTAGTTTCGGTTAATGCCATATTACTCTTTAAACGGATGTAAAGTTTCGGATACTCTTATATTTTTACTGCTTTTATAATTAGCCAATATGAATCGAGCCACATGTATGAATATCTTTATTAGCCATTTAGAGAAGCATTGAGCTTTTCACTTTTTCTTTCCATTTATCTCTAAAGTATTTAGTTACACTGTAAATCCTACAACTGCCTGCAGAAGTAATTTTTTCTTTAACCTTTAAACCTCTAGTGTTATTAGATTGTACTTTAATAAAGACACTTCCGGAACATTAGTACTTTAGCTTTAAGTAACAGTTTACTGGTAAATAAGTTATTACAAAAAAAAGTTGTTTCTTACGAAAACCTTAGCAGCACTTTAATTTAGATAATTTAAACATACAACAAAACTAAAAAAACGTTTTTGCGTAAAACGATAAAAATTTTAAAAATGCACGTCTTTCGATCTATTTTCAGTGTCTCAATCACCTTTCTACAAGCTGCTGAATGAAAACTTTGTTCCCCCAAAGTCGCGAGGCTTTTCTTCCCTTACACTATGTTGCTTACATTCCATTCAGTATTATTTAGGAAGTTTAAGGGTTGTTAATTCCTATTACTTATATATAAATAATTTTGAAATATCTTTATAACTAAGACAGACATTCGAAAAATAATAGTGGATTAATTGTGGAAACTATATAACAAAACACCATTTACTTTTTAAAAAAAGCTATAAATTTGATTTAAGAGTTGGTTTTTGCAGGTTAACAGTTTTGTTTACAATGTTGCCAAGTTGTCTTGATCATCTAAGATATTAAATAAAAATAAAAAAAAACGGTTTGTGGGATACTTGGATGCTTATTTTAATAATAAATGTAATGCAAAAATTGCCACGTTATCGAAATAAAGTATTTAAAATATACAAATTTTCTGTTATAAAATCACACTTAAGGATCTAGCGGTTCTCAAAATGCCAGTGAAACTTGAACAAACCAATGAGCCATATAAATAAAAAGAAAGAAATGCTTATACTTATAAAATTTAAATAAACTTTTTGGCTTCTAAGTATAAGCAAATCCTTTTGCTATATCATAAGCATTTGCTTATACTTATAAGCAAAAGTATTTACTTTAAATTTTATAAGTATAAGCATTTGCTTCTTTTTATTCATATGGCCAATTTTTTTCTAAGATCTACAATTTTTACATTGGGTTATTAAAATAGCTCAACTTCCAACCTCAACCACCAAGCTACATTTATGAAATTCGGTATATAAATATAGGTATTTTAAACAGTGATTTTTAAGTTATTTGTTTTTTGTGTTTTTTTAATATGTATTATTTATTTTACTTAAAAAGAGATAAATGTCCAGTACAATTTTTATATTGTCAACACTAGTTGCTGAAATATGACAACACCACAAGTTCGGTAATAAGTACGGAAGCGCTTAAATATCTTAAAGCGCTGAAGCGTTATAGGTTTTTGAGCATTTAAAACTAATCAGTAATATCAGCGTTCCTGTTAGATTTTCTAACTTTGCGCTACATGTAAATTTTTAGTTAGTCAAATTTAGAAGATCTCCACTTGATGATTAATTGACCCTAATAACAGCCTTGTTTGTTTAATAGCTATTTCAATATTTTAATTAAACCATTTAATACAGACTAAAAGTTAGGAATGCCTATAATCAGCTTTATAATTAGATTTTATTAATTTTTGACTATTAATATACTATGTCAATAGTGAATGCAATTAAAAATTTAAGTGTTTTAATTAAATCTATTTTTAAAAAATCAGTATTTATTTAAACTTTTCGTACTCTTGCTGTCCAGCTACATGTGCCTTGACAGCCTATACCCAGCGATATGCATATAATCGAGTAATTAAATAGTATATTCTCATATGTCTAACAGAAATGTTGCCGTTCTCGGAGTTTTCAACTAAAATAAAACAGTACAAAGCAAACGTGTGATGTTAAAACTTAAAACAATCTTCCAGAAAGTTTGTGTGGAAAGGAAGATTAAGAGAAAATGTCAAGGCACAAAGAAAATGATCAAGTTTCTCTTAATAAATGTACGTATGTACGAGTATAATAGAATAAGTTGAGGGGATTGAATAATTAAATTTTCTTTGAATGCATGCACTTATGGTACAGTTGCGGCACGGCACACAATGGGTTTCTTTAGTACAAACACTTTTAAACTTTATCTTAAGAATTGCTCTGAAAATTACGAAAATATTTATTTAAATAAAAACATATTTTTTAGGTTTATATTAAGATTCTGTTATCAAAAATAAATATTACGTACTTATTAAAACATAAAAATAATAGAGATTTCTATTTTACTGTTTAAAAACGTCAAAAGTATCTTTTAAACCTAAAGTTATATCCATGCAATTCTTACAATATGTTATTTCATTGTTTTAAAAGGAAATCGCCAAAAGGTAGAGTTTTGGAATTACCAATACTTTATATTGCATAGAAATACCGGATCAGCTAAATAACTTAACACATAGACAATGTGAGGAAAGGAAACAGTCTTACGTGAATACCCGCATGTAAATATTTCTGATTAATGAAACTTACATCCCTTGTTGTTGCTTTACAGGCCGATATCTTAATACCTATTTGCCTAACCAGTATACCCTTTTTTAACACGCTTTTATTAACTTGGGTTGTAACTATCTATCTATCAATCTATCTATCTGGCTGCCTATGTAACGGAATCTTTGAGCCTAATTTTAACCAACTTCCAGCTATTCGATTTCTTTGAAACTTTGCACACGTATTAAGGACCCATGACAATGCAATAATCTGCAAACAGTATCCCGTTATCCTGATTAGGACAGTCAGGATAAAAAAATTCCATTATATTATAAAAACAACACCTAGGTTGCCATCTGTTGGCAACATTTCAAACTTTGCTATTAAATGAAGAAGAAATTTTTTAGTGGGTTGCAATATGTTGGCAACGGTCCAAACATTGCCTGGATTGCCATCTGTTGGCAAAATTTCAAACTTTGCTATTTAATGAAGAAGAAATTTTTTAGTGAGTTGCAATCTGTTGGAAAAATTTTAAAATTTGGTACTCTTGTTCATTAAAAAATTTTTCGCCATTTTGTCAAGAGTAGCAAAAACTAAAAAACGAAAAATAATTAATAGTTTAAAAAACTAAAAAACACGCTTTTATATGCAACCGAACTAAAAATTAGAAAATAATTTTTCATTAAAAAAATATTGTCATTTCATAGTAAAAAGCGTGGGGTGATAAATATATTAAATGTTATAATTATTATATTTGCAAATATCTATGATGGAAAAGTTATGAAAAAATAGTAAAATGCACCCCACGCTTTTTACTATGAAATGACAATATTTTTTTGAATGAAAAATTATTTTCTAATTTTTAGTTCGGTTGCATATAAAAGCGTGTTTTTTAGTTTTTTAAACTATTAATTATTTAATAAAACAAAATAATGAAAAAGTTAAAAGGCAAAAATCCCGAATTTCTTTATTTTTACGCCAAAATTAATAAATATTTCTTTTAATTAAAAGGATACATTATTAGGCAAATCCTTAAACCGTTCCTAAAAAAATAGCAATACACTATGACAAAGTGTTGTAGCTTATATTAAAAGAAAAAAAAATATGGTAATACAACTTGTCAGTAGCAAGTGGCGATAGTATGGAACCTTGATCACCCTGTATGTTCTAGGGACCAAAAATATTAAGGGTTGACTTTGCATAAAGATTTATTTTTTTACCACTATAAAATACAGTTTAATGTAATAAAACCCTTTTAAATATAAAATATTTTTGAAATCATGATCCAATACTATTAATATATTGTGCAGATAATTAAAAAACATATATGAAAAAAAAAACAACTTTATAGTCGCTGACTTCTAGTTATCTTGGCATAAGCCATTTATGGTTTTTTTTCCACTGTTTTTTTCCTTTTAATAAAACGATTTTTTAGCTGTATTTATCATTATTATCACATAAAACAGCCAAAGCAAAGAGTAATAATTTATGAGTTGGTCCAGGTCTCATAGCCCTTGTTGTTTTTTAACTACTTAAATATTATGAAAATTGACATGCCTTGTAATAAATAATAAACAAGCAAAAATTATTTTAAACAAGTAAAAAAATGTATATTTAAATATCAGTATATAAACTAGCAAAAAACCAAGAAATAAATTAGTATCAGACGTGTTGGGCTATTGACAGGAAGAAATAAAAAGTCTTGATAGTTTTAAAACTTGAGAAAACGGGGGAAAAGTTCGTATTGAAATATAAAGTTGTGATTTAAGTGAAGGTTCGTTAAGAAGACGAGAAGAAGGAGGGAAGCTGTGGGAGGAAGGGGTTGTGAGTTTTGTTTAGCGAAATAAGAAAAAGGAAAGAGTGTACGAAGGGTGAAAAAGAAGGGCGTCTCATAAAAGAAAGCCTGCCGGCGTGCGGATGATTTCTTAGTGCATTTATGCAAAGCAGAAGGAGAGAAGAAGACGCGCTCTGTCCTTATTTCGAGTAATTAGTGGTCGGCGAGTCGAGAGAGAGGGTAGAGGAGCGTGTGTGATTCTAAATACACGCCGCCCCTTAATTTATATCTAAGGGTAAAACAGTAAGAGTAAAGACGGGGTGGGGGCAGTCTTGCGAGAGGGGAAGTGAAGGCGCTTGCGTCTTGGCCGTTCACGAAGCTTTGTCTAATCGGATTCATTAACAGCGAAACAGGAATTATGCGTCCATTGCTAGTCGGCATATTTTTGAACACAGTCGGACTTTCAACCCCTCGAAGAAAACGTTATCCTGACGGGACACGAGACGAAATCAGGTGCGCGCCCTCACCTCACCCCTGCCTTATATGTGTCATGTGAATGCGTATATGTGTGGAATATGCGCTCTCAAAACATCATCTCGCAGCTTCTTTAGTTTTGGTGTTTAGTGGTTGTTCTCCGTGCCCTGCAACTCACATTAGTTTGATTTTCGCGCGTCTCGCGAACCATGTGGCCCTTTGCAATAACAATCTCTTTCGCGCGCTTTGATTGGCTCTTACACACGTGCTCGCATTCCGCGCCACTATATTTTTCCAAAATATGACGTTTAATTTGTGCAACATTCACTAAGTACTTTATTCTTCCTGAGAAACCGTTTTTTTATAACATAGTATATCACTTTAAATGAAATTACAATTGCAAAGAGCTACATAGTTCAACTTTCTTAATATCCAATTAGTTTGTCCATTTTGTTATTATTTAATAGTTTTGATTATTATTTTGAATGTAAGTGTTTAAAAATTTGGTAAGTGTCCATATACTTAGTTATAAAATGCATGTCTGTTTTTCTGCATGTGTCTGTTGTTAACCTAATTATAAGCTGGCAAATAAATGGACCAAAAATTATTTTAATTAAAAAATATATATAATGCGAAATTTAAAATTTTAAAATGCTCTACATTTTTTAGGTAAAGAACTATGTTGAATAGTTTATTTTATAGTTTTTACAACTTTAAAAATGTAACCTTACTTGAGCCGTAACCCAATAACAAACATAACAACTAAATATATGATTCGCACATTCTTTAATATTATACACAATTAAAAATAAAAATGTATAATTAGATCTTACTGCCAAATGAAAAAATTTGTTAATAAATTAAAATATTCCTTTTATAATTTCTAATAATAGAATATAGAAATGAATTAATACAGGCCACAAGATTTTTTAAAATTTAATTTCACAATCAGACAAAGTATGACACGCATAGCATATTAAAATTGACATAATCTAATAAGGAATACATTAAGTAGGTAGTTGTTTTTGGTGATAATAATTTAATATTAATAACCCATTTAATTCCCATAAGCTAAAGTTGTAACCCTATTATTCTCGATAGAGACCCTTGAATAAAGGGCTTCTAATAAATTTGATAAGGTCTAGTAATTACAATTTATAGTTTTAGTAAATACGAATTTCTTTTTTTTTTTTGTATTGCAGAACATTTTTTATTTGCTTTAAAAAATTTATATTTTCTTCGACACAACGTTGGTTTTACCACCTTATAAAGAATAATATTACAAATGTGTTTCTATTAAACGTTACTTAATATCTATAAAAACTAATAAGTTAGATGTTTATGGTAAATATGAAATTGGTTTAAATAGTTTTATTAATAAATGGATTTTAAATTATACATGTAAGATTCCAACTTCCAAATTTTTTAAATGTCGTATTGCCGTTAAAAACTTATATAAACAAATATAAACTATATTTTTTAACAGTTTAAATAAATTGTTTTTATGTCTTTATTTTCACCAACCAGAACAAATATTTTACATAAAACTATTTTTGCAAATATTTTTTTTTATAAAAACCTATTTAATATATATCACGTCACTTACTTAAACATTTTGAATATATTAAGGCGGAATCAGAAATTTACGCGCGCCCTAAATAAAAACCCCGATGTCCAACACCGGACTGTGGTCGTAACTTCTTTTGTCGTTTAGGGGTTGTTCTATGTTCTGCCACTCCAAACACGCGGGTGTTATTTTCCGGCGTCCCGAAACCATGTGGCTCTTTGCAATAACAATCCCGACAGTGCGTCTCGATTGGCTGCTGTGCACGTGCTCCAGACGAAACTCGCATTTTCTCACTTTCGCGCCACTATTTTTTCTAAAATGTGACAGTTAACTTTGCTGCTTTCAGTTTCAGCAACTTTTAGTTTCACTTTGGTTTAAGTTTCTTAGAATTCTGTTTTACGTCTCTTGTTAAATGGTAACAATTTTAAAACAAATCCAATGATTAAGACTTAAAATATGTATAAGTGATTTTAGGTTCTTAAAAGTATAAGTCAACCTAGTTTTTTGTTTAAAGGCATTATTTATTAAAATATTTTAATTTATTCAATATTATACAAATACGTATGCAAATTAATTTACTTTGAAAAAAATGTATTTTTTTAGTTTTCAGCTTTTCCCAGTTTTAAAAGTTATGTTTTGTATATTTTTCACAATGTAAAATTATGCCAGTAAAAAACATTTATCTTTTATTGGAAAACATTATTATAATAAATAATTAAAGCAATAGCAGCAAGCCATGCTTACTTAAAGAACCACCGAAGATTTTATTGTCAAGTATGTAACAATTACTAATATTGAAGACTCTAGGTATAAATTCCAGTATGAGTAATATCTTTTAAAAAATATGGTCTGGATATCAGTTATAAATTTTCAGCCCCTAAATATCCAATTTTTTTAAAGTACGAATAAAAAAAATCAGTTTAATTGGTTAAACCTATAGTTTTCGAATCAATAATCGGATTTTTATTTCCTCTTAAAATATACAGCGTACGACAACAAGTCAGAATTAAGTCTAATACTAACATTTGGTATTTGAATGCGAATACTGAATACCGTAAAAAAATAGTATTTAAATAACAAATATTTAAATAACAAAAAAAAGTATTCAAGTACTGACTACCAGATTTGGAAAAAAGGTCCTCACCCAAAAAATTACGATATTAAGTACTTTCGATCTCGGTATATTCATATTTCCATATTGGAATACTTTAAATCCCGCTATTTGAATACTTTAATTTAGGGTATTCGAATACTGGTATTCAAATTTTAGTATTCAAATACTGGGAATCTGGGTATTTGAAAACTCAAACCTTTAATTAAACAGAAAATCCCAAATACTAACCAAAACAGTATTCAGCCAAATACCAAATACCAAACACACTGATGTATTCGAATACTATTCGAACACCAGCCAAATGTATTTTGAATACGATTCAAAACACCTAGTATTCGAATACTACCCAACTCTGCAGGTATGATTTTTTTAAAGGAACACCCTATTCATCATTAAAAAGATCTTTTTAAAGGCCCTTACAAAATACTACATGTGAATTATATATCTCAATTAGTTTCGAAAATATATCCATCCAATTTTTATTAACCTATTATTATTTTTTTAACGTATCAAAAAATAGAAGTTATGTTTTGTTAGATTAATTTTGTAGTATCCGTATTTTTTATAGGAATGCTTTTATATCTTAAGATGACTTGGTGGTATATATATGGTGTACAAAACGACAAAAAGTTTTTAGGCAAGTCTATAAAGATGTATTTTTTTACTAATTAGGACTTTATTAATCTAACACATATTTGTAAGCTTAAAGGTAAAACATTTAGTTTTGCAGCTTGGTTCTAAAATAAATTAAATCTTTATCCACAAATATAAGAAAGCCGCTTTAAAATGCTTTAGTTTATAATCAAAGTAATTTTTTGAAATAAAATCACGTATATTTTGTGACAAAGAGATCCACAGACTTAATTTACTTAATATAAAAAATAAGTACAAAAATAAACATTTTTCGAACTTTGACATCGAAAAAAAACACACATAAAAAAACTAATTAACAAACCATTAATTTAAAGTTAAGAGCTTTTAGTGCAATATGTGCACATAATAAATGGTTTTCCATCATTTTTCTTGTAAAACTGAAAGCCTGGCGTCAATTGTATACTTAACTTACCACTCACAAAAAAACAAACTACACATTCTTGGAATTTGCTTTGTTAATACATTGCCTTTATTCCTAATTTGTTTCTTTCCTTTTCATTATCATACATATATATTCCTACATGATATTATCAGCGTAGATATTTTGGTAAGTGCCAAATATATGTAAAACAAATGTAAGAATTGCATGTTGTATTCAAGATTTTTTACCATAGCCGTCCACATTTTTTATACAGAAATATTGGGAAATTTTATTTGATTTTTGGATAGATATTAAAATTAGACCTCAATATTTAAATATCTTTAAAACCGCTACAGCTACATTTACCAGTTTTGGTATCTTAGCTGTTTCGGACATGTTGAATTAAATTCTGATATCGGCACTGTTGCCAGATTTTCCAGTTTTAAGCTACACATATTTCTTTTCCAGTTGTTTAAATGGAATACCCAATTTAGTTTTATTCCATTAAATTGGACGGATCAAATTTAGTAACTCTCTAGATTTTCAAAATTATGTCTATATTAGTTGTTAAGATATACTGCGTTAGTAAAAAGTACTGCAACTTTTAGCGGTTTTAAAGATATTTTTACATTTACCCAATTTGGTATCTTAAGTGTTTTGGACATTTGGAACTAGGTAATGATGTCGGCACTGTTGCCAGATTTCACAATTTTTTGCTACACGTATTTTTCTCAGATTTTTAAACGAAATGCCCCATTTATTTTTATTGGACGGATTTAACTTACTTATTTTCTAAATTTTCAAAATTCTGTCTCCATTAGTTATTAAGATATAATACACTACACTTTTAACAAAAAGTAATTTAGGGTCTAAATATCTTCATTACCGCTAAAGCTATGAGCTATGTTTACAAAATTTAGTGTTTAGGGGTTTTTAAGCATGCCTAATTGATCAGTAATGTCAGCATTATTGCCAAATTTTAATATAATTGCGGTGTTATCATATCTCAGAAACTGGTAAAGAATAAATTTTGAAAATTTGGAATCCTACTAAAGTTGGCAAGCCTCCTTATTGCAATTAAAATAAATATTGCATTTCATTTGAAATACCTCAAATATTACATATAGTGCAAAACCGAAAAATGTGGCAACAATGACAATATCACTGTGCAATTCTACTTGCTCAGAAAACCTTGAATGCTAAAATTTGTAAAGGCATCTTAAGTAGTTTTAGAGATATTTGAGCGTATCTGAACTTTTTATCTAAAATGTGGTGTTGTCATTTCTTAGCAGCTAGTTAAAATTTAATTTTTAAAATTGGTGGACCTAATACATTTAGCCTGCGCAATGTATTGAAATAAAAATAAATGGGACATTTCATTTAAAAAAGGAAAAAGAAACGTGTAGCACAAAACGGGGAAATCTGCTACTCTTAAATTCTTTATGCCCGATACCTTCCAGATAACAGCTGGAAAATGCAGCTTTAGCGGTTTTAAAGATATTTAAGAGTTGCAGTACTTTTACTAACCCAGTATATGTTAAACCAAACTTTCAGTAAGAAATAATTTAGGACCTAAATATCTTTTTGTACGACCCGGCGTAAAATATCAAAAACGCCCGCATTTATAAATTTATAAAACAATAATAAAATTAAATAATGCCCCATTTTTTTTTTTGGCTTAACAGCAATTTATTTAATTAAACATATGATAAAAGTATACTGATTAAAACTTAAAACGTTAAAAGCTGAAAAATTTTCTCCTAAATAAAGAGAATGCTTGTATATTAATTTCAGTCGTACAGAAACTATTGTTTGTACCTCTGGCGTAAAGCACTTTTACGCCCACAGCTGATTGTTGACCTCGCAGAGCTTGAGCAACAACTTTCAGCCGCGGGCGTTAATGTGCTATGTTACGCCCTTGGTTCAAAAATAACTATTGAAACCGCTAAAGTTACGTTTACAAAATTTGGTATGTAGGGGTTTTTGGCATGCCTAATTAATAAGTGGTATTAGCATTGTAGCTAAATTTTAATAGAATTGTGGTATTGTCATATCTTGGTAACAGGTAAAGATTTAATTTTGAAAATTTGGAATCTTACTAAAGTTAGCACGCTCTTTTTATTGCAATTAAAATAAATTGGGCATTTTAATTAAAGGGATATTTTTCTAATTCTTCTGGCTTACAGCTGCTAACAAGCTTGCCTAACAGCTGACGTCATTATAATGTGAATCGAAAAAATAAAAGCGTTTACTGCCAATGACAAAAATAATAATAATATAACCTAAAAAATGGCAACTCTAGTTTTAAAACAAAAATGCGCAATATCTTTAATGGCAGGAAAATTAATCTTTCACATGGTTTCCCACACATACAATTGTTATTGTTATTAGTATACATTTAGTCAATTTTGTTTAACTTTTAATCTCAAATTCGGCTATATTTCCCCCTCCTTGTTTTTTCATCCTGTTAGACAGTGGTTAGATATCTCCCGGCGCCGCTAACAACTGCTGTGAGCTATTGTAAGACCGACGCCATTTTTTTGTCAAAAAATGAAAGTGCTTACAGCTGCTGTAAGCAGCTTACAAAGAAAATATCCCTTAAAATACCAAAAATATTACATGTAGCGCAAAACTGAAAAATCTGGTAACCATGACAGTATCGTTGTTCATTTCTACTTGCCCAGAAACCCGTAAATGCCTAAATTTGTCAACGCAGTTTAAGTGGTTTTAGAGATATTTGAGCGCATATAACCATTTTACCTAAAATGTGGCTTTGTTATATCTTAACAGTTATGTAAGAATGAAATTTTAAAAATTTGTGGTCCTGTTAAATATAGCTTGCGCAAAAAAATGAATAAAAAAAGGGAAAAGATACGTGTAGCACAAAACAGGGAAATCTGGCAACGGTGCCAATATTACTATTAAATTCTTGCCCAATACCTTTCGAATGCCAAATTTGGTAAATTTAGCCTTAGAGGTTCTGGACATATTAAAGAGTTGCAGTACTTCTAACAAACTTATTCAACAACGATCATAAAAATTATTATATTATTATTCAAAAAAAGAAAAAGCGACGCCGACGGCACTGGATCCTTTTTCTGACACAGTCATTTGTGTTTATCATATTATATACGTGCATGCATGTAAAAGGAAAGAAAATGAAGAAAATAAAAATACTTCCTAAACTTCTTGTAAGCTCGCACGCGAATTGAAATGGCCTTAGAAAAATCTGGTACAGTTTGTAGTTTGCATGTGAATGTATATGTTTTGCCGTTTTTGTGATTTACTGGTAACAATGATCTTTTAAATGTATTTCTTACCTTAAAAGGTATTTTTTAAATATTTTAAAAATTAAAAAATTATTAATATTTTTATTATTTTTTGTTTAAGTATCTTCGATGCATTTAAGAATTGAACAATTATATAAACTTAAGGATTGTTGAAGATCGCTTACATCCAAACGGATTTTTGATATGGCAACTATCTAGTTTTCTTTCGTTTTAACAGTGTTTAATTTTATAAGGTTTTGACTCATATTCCTTGTACTAAAAATGTGCTAAACTATTACATTGAGATCATTAATATACAACGCGCAGACCAGGCTTTTACGCAAATACAAGATCTCAGGCGGATTGGTCAGTAGTATAATCCATTTAGAATTAATAATAAAATAATTATAATTCATTAAACCTGCACCTAATATCTTTCTTCCCCAATTAAACATTATATGATTTTAAAAACATTTTTTTTTTTTCAATTTTTGTGATAGCCTCTACTTACATTGAGCCTAAGTACTTGTAGCGGGTTTTTAAATACTCAATCCATTGTATCTTTTTTAAATTAATTTAAACAACTTGAACTAAATTTAACATATTTTATGATTCCTTCCGAAGTTCCAAACATCTTTTTAAATCTTAAATCTTAAAAACAGTAGTTTTTAATATATAAAAAACAATAATCTTGTTTGCATTTTACACCTAATAAAATTAATAGCAGCATTTAATTAAGTTTAATATCATTTTGTCTACGCAATATTAAATGTATTACCAACCGTTTTTTTTCCAAAAATTATGTTATGTTAAATGAAATTGGGTAAATTTTATTACTTCCCAAAAATCCAAACTTTTTTCTACTTTTAAGTATCAAATCTACCAGAAGCACAATTTCTAAAAGAGAATTAATTCAAGAAACTAAAAATTTAATAATATTTGCAACTAAAACGGTTTTGTTTTAATATGGAAGCTTGGAAAATTCTTAGATATTATTGTTAGAGTTTATGAAAACGATACCCTTATATGTTATTTGTGGCATAACATCATAAAACACAAAAGATTTTTAGAAGCGATTTCGATAAGTATTTGTGGGGCAGCTCCCTAATATAACGAACACCGAACATTGGATTCCTTAAAACAACAAATTTTTTTATTTTTAAAGATTCTCAATGAAAATATAATTTACCATCTATGTATAATGACATTAGAATATCAAGAACTTAACAACTGTCAATATATTGCCAACGCTTTCCCTACTCGTCTTAAAACATCGTATTTAAGCTACATTGATATGCTGACTGTTGTAGAATACTGCAGTCAGTTTGCTACCACCTATATATGTACATTTGAAATCGTAAAAGTAGTAGAACGAATTGATCAGCTTTACCGAAACAAGAAATCAGAGCCAGATGGCATTACCACATGATTTTTTAACTGATTTATTATCTTAATTATCACCACTGCAAGAAATAAATATATTTTAATTTATACCCTAAAGAAATTATTTAAAGTCAATGCTTATTGGGCTCGCACAAAGATATTATGCTCTTATCAATGATATTTTTTTTGTTTCATTGAACATGTTTGCTCTTATACGCAAAAGAGCCATAGCTCTAAAACACGGTATCCATAATACCTATAAGTTTTCAGGGCTTTATATAGGATGACCAGATTTCTAATCAAATCGGTAACACTTCAAATTGTACACCAGAAGGATAAGGTCGTAATAGAAAAGAACCTAAATATTATAATTCCTTAATTAAAAAATAAAACTCAGTACCTATTCGTTTCTGTGTCTACTTAACGCTTTTATTCGCCAAAATACTCTGAGAGTTTAATTTTTTGTCTGTTCAAAAAGTTATATTTAAGAACATACGCTTTATTCCTAAAAAATACAAAGATTTCTAATCATTATATGTATTTATTATTTGTTTATAAATAAAACTAAACTAAATAAATAAGTAGATCTAAACTAAACTCATTTTTACTGAAACGTAAAGAATATAACTTAATATCAAAATAACTCCATATAACAAATTCGTAAGGTTGGTTTTAGAAACAAACTATACATAATAAATAATAACGATAGAATGTGTTTACATTATATGGGATTTTCATATTACGGTCGTATTTATATCATAAGCAGCATAATAAATGTAATAAGCTTTAATCATAATTTTAACAACATAGCACCTTCGTAAAGATAATTTACGCAAGAATATAATATTTAATTTAGAACTAACAATATATTAACCTATACCTATTATTAAAATGTTTTAATGTTTTTAGAGAATAATAAACATACAAATTAATACATTCAATTAAAACGTTGCTGCACCCAGAATGCTATTTTTTTGGGTAAAGTGTTTTATCATGGACGGGTATCCATAGATAACTCAAATTTAGAGACTCAGTAGCTAGTAGCATTTTTGGGATCTTTACTATCTTACGCAGTAACAAATCTGTGCCTTTACGAGCATGCATATTTTCAAACTTCTAAAAAACAATACTGGTTAAGCGTACTTCACTGTCCCTCACCGTACTTCGAACGGGACAGCCAGAGAGCGTTGATACATTTTATCCGTTGGTTTTTTGGCGCACGCTTGTCTATCATTAGTGACTGACAACTGGTGTAAACCCGTTTTTTGCCCATATGACGCAAATTTAATTTCACGCAAGTTATTATCATTGGCAAAACATCTAAATCCGAGCATCCCAAGCAGCAAGCTGACGTCATTATGACGTCATTTTTGATCATAAGACGTCATTTTAATGACTTGTTTTTGACGTCATTGAAGTGACGTCTTCTCGACGTCATTTTTTGTCATACTAGCTCATAAAAATTTAATGACGTCATGTTTAGAAAACCCGCCAGAAAAATGTTGTGACATTCTATTACATATATGTAATTGACAATAAACTACTACGTTTATTCAACATCTTCGCTTTTATAGAAAATTTTTGGACCTCATTGTTATCGCGTACACCGTACCGATGAAAACCAAAACAGCTCGAGACCGGTCTGCGGTTGGTAATTTCAATTAGCTTTAAAAAAATACCTTCTAGTGTAAAAATCTGCATCTCCAGACTGGACAGTGTCCCAAGAGATGCGACATGCGACTCTTGCAGTGCAAGGAAATTGCAAGCATTTTTACCCCATAAAAATAATTTCACTAAATAAAATATCATATCACTGTAGTTTAAAAAAAAGTATATGCGTCAAGTTTTTGTCACCTTAAAGACGTCAATATGACGTCATTAACGGGACGTCTTTTGTCTGTGACTTAGTGAGGTCATTTTAACGTGATTTTGTCGTCATCTTATGATGGCTTTGCTGACCAAAAATGATTAAAAAGTGACGTCAATAAGACGTCAGCTTGCTGCTTGGGATGTTTAACGTCGAATTTGTGTAAATGCCGATTTTATATATTCGGCAAAATTAAAATGTTGCCTAATTTGTGAAATAGGCTGTTCTGTTACATTGGGGAAGTCATGGGTGGTTTCGGTTGGTTAAATCGAATTAAAAAAAAAAAAGATTTAACTAACCAGAACTAACTATGTCCACCTTAATGAGACAGCTTTATTTACTACTTATTTCACGAATTAAGCACAATTTTGCCGAATACATGAAATCGGCAATTACACAAATTCGTCGTAACGCATGTACCTAAATCTCAATTCTCGCTAAGTTAAAATTTGAATTTATTTAAGAAATGGCGTGAATTAAGCACTGAGTACTATCAAATTTTGAACGTATTTTAATTAAAACATAACCAGGTTACAACTTTTTTGGGTGCTTCATAGAGCTGTGTCATTTTTTAAATAAAATTATTTTCTTTAACTTAGCGGTATATGTTCGTGGAATACTCACTTAACCCACAACTAGCTTAAGGTTTTGAGTGAAACCATGTTTCTTCAGTGGCGATTGCCTTAAAAAGACGTATGTTGTTTTAATATACAAAAAATTCTTTAAGTGGCCCTAGAAGAAAAACTACGAACATATAAATCATATTTTTTAAAATAATATTTCTTTTTAATGGTATACTCCTAAAAAGATCCAAGAATTAATTTAAAAAAGGTTAAAAGCTATGTTTTGCCAAAAAACCATTATTAAAACTGTATTGAAATCAAAATAGAAAACACATTGATTGTATTTTTTCTTAAACGTTTTTATACAAAGACCTGAAAGCATAAATAATAAGATTTGCTATACAATTAAGTCTGTGTTAATTAATGAGATATGGTATTTAAATATTTATAAAGTTTTCAAAAACACTAAGTAGCTATTTTTCTTGGGAACTAAGGAATAAATAACAGACCCTTTTAAACAGTCTATTAGTATAACATAATATCAGTAAAATCATTATACCTCAATTTTTACAATATTCATTAAGATATTTGTACCCTATCCGTAAAGATTTCGGCACCCTAATTCCTATTATGTTGTTACCCTATTTTTTTGCACATCAACAAACTAAACATATATTTTTTTAATGACTAAGTGGAGTTTTTGCTAGCTTTTGGTACCCTATCTCAAGACGGTACCAAAGATTTACATTCTTATTTATCTAAAAAGTGGGACATGGAACCATACCATGGACCAGATGCTATTGGCCTAAAGGAAAATACTTTAGTAGAGAACATTTTAATTTTGGAATTTGCAAAAAAAAGTTGTTTTTTGGTTTGCTACACCCCAGAAAAAGTCTCAATATCATAATCCTCTACTGATTTGGTTTTTCGTGAGTGTGTCCCTACTCTTTCGATAAATCACAAAGTTCGCAAAACATATGATTTTTTAATACTTAGAGGCATGACAAACAAAAAATATAAAAATTTTGTCCAAAATAAAAATTATTTTTACGAAAGTGTTCCTTTTTAGGCCACTAGCATCTGGTATATATTTAGTGTGAGTTCCTATCTCACTTTTAGGATTTAAAAAAAAAGATAATTCTTGGTACGGCCTTGTCATATCTACTTAGTAATTAATAAACTACAGATCTAGACTATTAATATAACATATAATATTAGTTAAATTACCTTAATTTTCTCTTTAACACTCAATGAGATTTTCAATCCGTCGAAAATCTACAAGGTAATTAATTAATAAAATTTTGGTCGTACGTATGGTTGGATAGAATACAGATTTCAGATGTGTCAGATTTTGTGACACATCCAGTTTAACCGGCAGTGCTCTTAACTTTGCTATTTTAAATGGAACACCCGATATGTTTTTCTAGAAATCAATTGTACGTGCAATTTAATGAAACAAAAAGTACCACACGTTATACCTATCTTTATGGGTTTTTGAGAAAATGTCGTTCGAAAATTTAATGTTAATAGCCACTTTCATCGATTTGTTAATAAACAAATGATGGTAGATAAGGAGCTAATGCGATTTTTATACATATATAGTAAACCTTATATGTAATTACCGTAAAAATACAATTTCTGGTTTTACCCTGTCACATAAATTGACTTTCAGCAGAAAAGAACTTCAATAAATTCAAATGGAAACTACTTGTGCATTATCTTAGAAAAAAAATCTAGAACTTTTTGCATCCCTTGAATTAAAAGTAAAACAAAATAGATCTGAGCAGGTCGTCGTCTAAAATTTTTTAAAATCCCTATTTTTTTTTAAAATACGTATGCCGGCAATTTTAAACTTTGTCATGAACACGTGTTTAAATTTATAAACTTAATAAGGCGAATTCTGAATAACGTACTTATTTCTTGCCTTTATACTGGTTCGGACCAATATCGAAATGATGGTTTTCGATAAATAACTTAATTTTGAAGTTTTTTAATTATATAGTAGTTAAAGAAGTAGGTAGCTTAGCGGCGGCAAATTAATGAAGAATCTACAAAATAATATTTCAATTTATTAAGCAATAACTGCCCATAAATTGTCGAAATGGGAAATCTAATTTGTTTATTATTTAAATGACAAAGTGAAAAACATTGTTGATTATTATTATAATAAGGTTTAATTTAAAATTGGTAGGTTAAAACTTAAAATATACCAATTTTAAATTTAAAAAAGTTTTTGATATTATTAATTCATATTAAGTTATTTGGGTATAAAGGTCTAATTTAAATGTATTTTTAAATTTTGGAACCAAGCAAAGATTATTTTTATATAGTGAAGACAAAGAAACATATAGACTAAACGTCAAAAAATGCAACGGCGTCATCAGTTCTATATGTCACTTTCAATTATTCCCATTTTTGTTACTCGCACACTATTTAAACGACGCGTTTAGATAGCAATAGTTGATTGCCGTCCTTTTTTTATGACGCTTGAGGCTTTTTAAATATTGAATAGATCTTTACCTAAATATTGCCGCTAGTATTTATTTGCAGACTTTATTAACTGTTGTCTATGTTTTAGGTTAATTTTTAAATATTATTAGATAAATGCTCGGCAGGTATACATATTTATCTTTGTTCACCTATACATTGTTGGTCACAAAAAATTGACGCATTCCAAGTATCACTTTTGCATGAGAGAGGCCTACTACGTCTGTTTATTGTGTATGTTCTTTTTATCAATGTGTAGTTAATGTGTGTTTTGTGTATTACATTTATATAATTTTACTAACTGTCGCAAACAAAATCACAAAAATCATTTTAAAAATCAACAACCGCATAAATCTAACCACGGGCCACGTAAGTAAAATTTTTAATTAAGAATAACGAATATATTCGTAGGTAAATAAATTAGGGCTTCTACAAGCATTTAAATTATTTACATACTTTAAGTGGAAACTCACCACACGAAATCCACAAATAAACATAAATATTAATTTTATCGGGGTATATAAAGTTAGGTTAAAGTTTCTGTCTAAGTTTTGTTGTAGAAACAGAATTTTATCGCCAGATTTAATATTTTGCACCGTGCGAGTCGTGCCAGACCGATTTTAAGATAATTATGTGGGTTATACAGGGTATTATGTATTATATGGAGATTAAACTCCTTTAGGAAGGGTAAACAGTGTATATTAATCTTGATATTCTAAGGGTACGCTAAGATTTAAACTTTTTTAAGACCCAAAAACCCATTTTAGCTAAGTAAAAAGGTGTACTGTCTAGTAAAGCAACAACAAAGCGAAACCGATAAACAGTGCGTTGAGCGATCGGTATTTCGGGACAAATATCGTATCAGTCTTGATGCATTATTTGATCTCTACCTGTTGGTATTCTACACGCGTTAGACCGTCTCTTTTTCAGTATTGCCAGTGAACTTTTCAACTTGCCTGAATTTTTTTTAATAAACAGCAAAAATTTGTCTATTTCTATAGCCATAAATATTGTGTGCCAAATATTTTAATATTAGGTACATTTCATGTGATTTAGATACGTATTATTTTTGGCGAGGTTAAGGATTATGCATGGATGCATTTAAAAAAAAATATTATGCACTATAGCTTCCTTTTCTACCATGGCTGACGAGTTAACTGCTGTAGATATAATGGAAATTTAGATTTAAATGGAGATATTTTCGGCATTATGTGTACATAATAGACATATTAGATGTATTATTTTTCAATGATTTAAAAAAATAAATAATAATGATTTGACATTGGTATCTTTTCTTGTGCGTTGCATGTTATTTAAAATATTTAAAAATAATAAAAAAACTAATACAATGGAAATAATTAAATAAGGAGACTAATGCAAAAATTAATATTGTATATCAATTTGCAACTTGCACACTTTTCAGGTAGTCATAACTTTTTATATGTTGCGTCTATCTTTATTATTTTTAAAGGGTTAATATGTAGATGTACTCCTTTTGGGTTTGCCAATTTTGGTTAAATAAATTTAGACAGGACCAGACTTACGAGACAAGATGCTATTTTTATTCTCATTGCAGAAGAACTTAATATTAATTAAGCGAATAAGTTTTTCTTGTAAACAAACTATTGGAAATGGTTCAGTTAAAGCAAAACTGTCAAGTATTTCGGATTTCAGGAAATAATATTATTCTTGTTAAATGTGTGCGTCCCATAAAGCTTGCATACATTTTTCTCGGTTTTAATGGGAAACATTTTTTAGTTGGCTTTGAAAACTAAAAATGTTGGGTTACCATGGTTACTAAGTTGAAATATGTAAAAAGTAAAAAAGAAGAGAATATTTTTAACATGTATAAGCTTAATTGTAGATAAATCCGATATCTTTTGCAACGAGGTTAAATGCAGCATTTTGGAAAAAGTCTCGTAAGTCCAGTCCTGTATAAATTTATTTGACCAAAATTAGAAAACCTGGAGGAAGCACATTTACCCATTAGCCCTTTAAAAATAAAAAAGACAGACAAAACAAATAAAGAGTTATTAGGTAAAAAGGGTGTGAGTTTAATTTGGCCAACCCTGTATTTATTTATTTTAAACTATAAAAAGTAAAAATTTATTGCGGTTGCAATTTTACACCTTGACACCCGGTATCTATGAAAATATTATTTGTTAATTAAAGAGTTTGTTATTTTTTACTGATAATTATTTACAGGTTAAAATAAAAACACATAGGTTTAATGTTAAATTAAAATAAAGTGTTTTTGTAATTTTACAGGGTTCAAACTATTTTTACTTTAGGGAAAAAATGAAAATGTTTTTTTTCTCAATACGTTCTCTTACCAATCGCTTATAACAAATCACTTGCTGTCTCTGTTTTAATTTTAGTCATTACGCATTTCTTGTTCGGCCCTCGTTAAGGGTTGTTTCTACCCCCTTTGGGAACCAGCCACGTTGCACAGATCCTTTTCTCTGGCCCTAAATGTTTTCGTACGTGCCCGGTCGAATATGTCACATACGCACGCGAGGACCAACTTTGCATGTTCTGTTTGGGATATTCCAAAAGAATTGAAACTAAAAAATAGTATGAAATGAGACATATTTTTTATAATATTTGTTTTATATTTTACATTCAAAAACATAATTTTAAGAAAGTGAAGTGTGAAGTATTATTTATTATTCTACTTTATCAATATTATTTTGTTAAAGAGATTTTTATTTATAAAGTTTAATTTCAAGTGGTATCAACACATTGTATATCTATACACGTTCAGCCAAACAGAATCGTAAGCAGGCAATGCGTGGAAAGGAGACGGTCTAACGCGAATGCCGGTATGTAACCTTTTCGGAATGGATCACTAATCGTGCTTTATTGTTGCTTTTCTGGCCGATATACCTTTAAATTTAGCTGATATAGAATATCGCTTAAAGAAAGCTCGAATTCCTTCTTCTAGCCCAAGAGTATTTTTTCATAGTAGATAATCGGTATAATATATTCTGTATCAGACTGTATCCCAAATTAAACCCTCTTTGGAATATCGTTCTAAGAAATGGCGTCTTTTACCACTCTTAGCATTTATATATTCCATTTTAAAAAAGCTGATCGCCTTACCTATGATTCCTCTTACAAAAATATTTCTTTTCTTGACTATCGTCGTTCTGTAGGTGATATATTAATCCTTTCTACAGGATGACTTTTTTTTAGTTTAGTACAGGAATATTTAAACCCTCTGCAGCAACCAAGACACGTTTTTACAGCTTAGTTTAAATCACTCTTTGTTTTTGCCAAAAAATCATGGCTTTCTAGATATTTACTAACTGTTTTCCTATTGTAGTTAATATTTAAAGTAAAAAAATGGGTATAGGAAACTTGTATGTACTATTATTTTCCTAATTAAAAGGTGTAATGCGATATTAAATGAAGTAGGTCGATTTTGAGCTACGGCATAAACATTTTTTTAATGGATTTAAATTTGCGGGTTTTTCTAGTTGGCAACGAAACAATAAACTAGTATTGTTAAAAGTTTTTTTCTTATTTTGACAGCCTTTCCAATTAATCTCTTATATGCTTGTAAGACTCAGTTGATGTAACAATAACTATTTAAGATCATAATGTATAGGCGTCGTGTCCGAAAGGCAAAAACATTGGTTTTAAAAAGATATAGAATTGGTATACGCAATAATAGTATAATTTTTTATAATTTTTAAATACTTAAGATTTTTCCTTTTTGCTTAGTTTAGTTTTTATAACACTTTTAACTTATATACTATTAGATTTAGTAGTTGAATCAGTTCCTATTTGTTAATGCTTAATTTTTGTTACTTATTTTAATTAATTTAAAGTTTGGTTTTTAAAGTCTAAGATCCACCAATGTACTAATTATTAAACATTTTAAGGGAATGACCCTAGCACTTTCGTGACTACGTATGAGTTTTGTTCTCCAAATTTAATAGGAATTTTGATCGTTTAATTGTTTACATGATTTGTGTGATGGTCGTAAGGGCCATTAGGTATTTCCATGTTAAAACATTTTTGTAACTTATTTTGCTTTTTGTGAATAAGTTATCCATTTTCCTTCTAGAATGTAACGGATAAAATAGAACTCAAGGTCAAGGTTTTGAAAGCAGCTAAAACAGTTTATGGTCATATTAAAAGGCAAGAAACAATTATTGTCTGAAAGTCTTTATTAACGCTTTTGTTAAAATTTTACTTATATTATTTTAATTTTAACTTTTTGCTAGGATTTCAATATACCATATAAACCATATAAATAAAACAATTGTTGCGGTAAAGAGATAACTAAAACAAATTTAACAAAACAATTTTAACTACGAAACTCAACTTAATTCCCTTTAGAGGAAGCACAGTTAAACATAAACATTTTTATAATTTACTTATTAAAAATACAGGGTTATTTTAAAGTTTGTATATTTCTTTTACCACTGAGTAAAATGCAAGAAAATACGAATATTTTTTTTTTTTTGATAACATCATATAAGTCCGAGAATGCTTTATTTTCAAGATACAGGGTGTAAAAGTTTTAAGAAAGAAGTGTATTTTTATCATAACTTTCCGACCACTCTAGATATTATCACAAAAGTTGGTACACTTTTTTGAGCATTCCATTACATTTTTTGCTGTAAAGAGTTGGAGTTAATTGGTCTCTTGTTATTTTTAGTGCGACGAACGGTTTTTGTTTAAAAAATAAAAACCATACGTGTACGGCAATATCACTAAACTCTGATATGGTGATTTTTATGTAAAATGCGTTTTTGTCCAATTTATATTAAAAATGGTTATAGACTTACATAACTACAATTGAAACTTAATTAAAAAAATATCCAGTAGTTATAATTTTCAAAAACGAATTTTACATACAAAGCACCATATTAGATTTTAGCGATTTTGCCATGCATCAAAATGGCTTTTATTTTTTTAAACGAAAACCGTTTGTCGTACAAAAAAATAACAAGAGACTAAATTACCTCCAAAGTAAATGAATGTTTCAAAAAAGGTGGTTTGAAAAGAGCAGTTGCGTATTATTTTTCTTGAAAAAAGTCAAAACAAAACTTGTTCGAATGCCACTAGTAAAAAAAAATAAAACTTTTACCGCAAAAAATGTTATGTTATCGTCAAAAAAGTGTACCAAATTTTGTAATATCTGGAGTGGTGGGAAAGTTATAACAAAAATAGCATTTTTTCCTTAAAACTTTATCACCCTGTATCTTGGAAAGAAAGTATTTTCAGACATAATTTTACCCAGGAAAAATTAATTTATTGCGTTCTATACAGTGTTAAAGGGAATATATCAACTTAAAAATAACCCTGTATAATGCTAATATATTTGATGTTATATTAAAAGAAATGTTTATTTCTTTTCCGCTTATCTACATATTTTGTCACAAAAATCTCCTAAAATTCCCACAGTACCAAGGCATCGCGTCTTAAACTCATATTATTTCTAACAAAACTGTACAGTTATTGAATCCAACCAACTCATTGTGAATGGCTTACCTAATACTTTTTTCACGTCCTTGTTAGTCAATTCTTTTAGTCTGGCATCATTTTAAAATACCGTCTCATGATTTACAAAACAGAAAATCTTTTTAAAAGCCGTTTAAGTGATAAATACTTTCTTATTTGTATCCTATAATGATTTTTTTTCAAGAAAACCAAGTAAACGTGCATAATTGAATTGCTTTTTATTAAACTGTTCATAAAGACTTTACATTTAAAGCTCTTTATTAATTTGACATACCCATTACAACAAAACATTAGTCTCCTGGAAGCTATTGTGAATTTCGTTACACTTTGTGTTAGATGCTTTAATGTAAATGTATTGTAATTCTTCTTAAAAATAAAGAGGCTTGGTTATTCATGTTATTTTCTTTTTATGCAGTTCCTCTAATAAGTAACTTTAACGGTGGCTTATGAAAAAGGGCAAAATCAGCAAAATTCATAAAAAGAAAAAATAAACATTTTGTGTGCTATTTAATTATTATGTCCAACAGTAAATTTAAAACCCTAAATGCAATTTTTTTATATTTGATAGCTTTAAAAACTATTTTTACTTATGCTCGAACGAATAATATTTATTTGTTATAGTTACGAAAATTCATTCACCCAATTGTCTACTCGACAATTATCGCTTGATTACAGCGATAATTGGATTGTAGAAATCGAAAATTGCACTGTGTCCTTAATAATTATTAGTTTTTTAAGATTGGGTTTTGTTGTATTGTTAAATAAGTTGTTTAGAAAATTATTATTCCTTTATTTGATAGGTTCAGTTTCTTCTGATAATTTTATCCCTAAATTCACTCGTGCATCAAAAAAATCAGATAATTTAGCTTTCAAGTGTATTGCCTTTTAAAAGCTACTCTCGTTTATTTTCTCCCTCCTTCGGAGTCGAGCTCTTTTGCCAAAATATGAAAATGAACTCTAGTAGTTTTTAGGCAGTACGCTTTCAAGCAAAATTATGGATAGTTTTGATGCACTTGTGTAATTACCCCCGAAACATAACCTGTATTTAACCCAACAAACTGGATGTCAATTATAAAAAAATAAGCAACTCTCAAGGTTTTATTATAAAAACTATCCAAATTTTCACTGTGCGTCGGAAGTAATTTCTTGGTATATTAGGAATTATGCAGATAAAGTTTATTCAAATTAATGTTAAAAAATATGTAAGTGTTTTGGGTTTGTAAACATAAATCTGCTTTCAAATTTAGAAATAACTTAAGCTGAGAAGATATTGTATTTTTTTCCATTTCCGAATAAAGTCAGATTAGTCTTGTAGCAAAAAATATGTAAACATCTATTGTATTCTTATTGTAATACAATTATTAGCATTTTATCACCATTATTCTAAAATCTTTATACTTAACCATATTTGGGCATCAACTAACACCATTCATTTTATTTTAGACATTCAAAATTCAAAAAGAAAAAGCATGATTTTAGCGTGACAAACTTGCCCCATATTATACCATGACGCAATCTCATTACTCCCTACGATGGAACAACCATCAATCGCACATTCTGGCAGCATTCGAAGCTCTCCTTCAAGCAGAAACCCTGGTAGATGTCACCTTGGTATGCGCAGAAACGTCGGTGAGGGCACACAAGGTGGTGCTTAGCGCTTGCAGTCCAATGTTTCAAAGAATATTTTCCGAAAATCCCTGCAAGCATCCTGTTATTGTACTTAAGGATTTTAGTGGGTAAGTTAATACAAAATTTTCCAGTATTTTGTTTTACACAGCCACACTTTTATTATTAGGCTTTTTTAAATATTACTTCTAAAAGAATGGACATAACAGAACTAACTACTATACTGTGAGGATATTCAAAGAGTTTTCCCACTTTATCTTTTAAATGGGACAAGATATTGAGATCGGGTAAAATTTGTGTAAAATGGTGTCACTTAAGCTACTTTTTGGCATTAAAACCAATTTTGGTTACGTGGTCTAGTGTCAAGAGAGCACAGCACCTTTTTTAAATAAAAATGAGAATTATGTAGCACCTCGTCTTAAAAGGCCTTGAATTTCCTACTTAACGCCACTTTGTTTTAAAAATCGGTTGTTCTAGACTTACAAACCAATTTCATTACAACCGCAGTGTTTGTACGGTATTTAAGACAAATTTTAAACGGTTTTAAGTCTGAAATGCCAAAGAGTAGTTCTCTCGATATCTTATTATTTTAAAGATAAGGTAGGGGAAAACTACTTTAATTTCCTTACTGTATTAAAAAAAAACAGTAAAATTAAAATGGTTTGTTAAAATTATTTTTCAAAACTTGCGACATTTTTGTTTTTAAAAACAAGTATTTTCATTTTTTTATTTTCTATAGATGGGAAGTCCAAGCCATCGTTGACTTTATGTACAAGGGGAAATCAGCGTTATTCAAGAGCAGCTTCAAAGTCTAATTAAAGCAGCTGAAAGCCTTCAAGTACGTGGACTTGCAAGCCAAGATCCTTTCGGAGTAGACAAAGAGTCTACTAGCATAGTTAACCAAACACCAACTCCATCCGCATCACCCAACGACTATGATAGACAATTTTATAGCAATGGTAACAAATACCCCATGCCAGGTGTGACTGTTAGGACTCCAGCGGATAGATCTTCTCCTTTCTCTCCAATTTCAAATAACTTTGAAGCTCCATCAATTAAGCTACCTCATATGTCTAGATTATCATTTCCGGATACTCTGATGCCGAGATCGGAGTGTCAGTCACCTATCCCTAGGAGAAAGCAAGCAAGGTAAGTTTAAAATATAAATATCTTTTCATGCTTTTTAATGTTTAAAATAACTTAAATATGAAAAAATGCGAAACCGATATAGATCCCGCATGAAATATGTTGTATCATAAAGAATAAATAATGTCACTCCTGGGTCCTAATTCTCGAGCCTAAGAGAACGGACTCGCCAAAATAATCGTTCACTTTCCTGGCTGTTTTCCCTACAGTCGCGTAATGGAAGCAGTCGTTTGCGTTTAAGAATACCTATTTAAGCTTTTCGAGAGAACTCTCGCCAACTTTTCTCATGAGAACGCTGTTCCCCAGTTTCAAGAATAAGGAACCTGCGCGACATGAATATTTTTCGAGTATTTTTTAAACCATTATTATCGATGTAAACACTCTTTAGAAAAACCTAGTAAATCTGGAACCACGATTACTAAATTTTCACCCTAATATATTATTAAAACCTGTTTAAGTGAAATTTACTTTTATGGAGAAAAGAAGAACTAATATATTTTAAGGATCTTTATTTCTGCTTTAATTTAAATGAAAGTTTTCAATAATCTATTTTTAAATATTTTTTCCTTTGCTTGTCCCAGTAAGTATTCAAAAACTTAATTTCTTTTCTAGCTTTTTATATTTAATTACTATAATGTTACTGTAAAGTCAATAATTCGATTTTAATTCGTAGTGTGATTGTTTGAAATGGACAGCATTAATTACAGATAAGTAGATAAATGTTTAATTGTTAATTATAACGGCTTCGCACAAACGGTTTCTTTTGATGATAGATATATTTTTTTAATGTCTACCTTACAAGTTAATTTATTAAATGGCTACTTTTCTATTAATCAATTAACTTATACAGTGAGGTTGTTTGTCTGGGCTTATGGCTTTGCTCCAAGACAATCGCCATGATGTTGTTAAGCAAATGTTGGGTTAGATTTTATATCTAAAAATGTAAAAAAGGTTCATAAAAACAGGACTACCCATTTTTATCATATAAAAGGGTTTTTTTAGTGCAATCTCTTTCGTTTATTAAAATAAATTCTAGAACACCCAAAATTAATATACATATTGTTCTAAAACATCAGTGACGTTCCTGTCGGCTAAAATAATTCTGCTTAAAAACTGCGTTTTGGACTTTTTTGTTCAAAGGCATAGTTTGTAAGATAAAAATAATTTTGTTAATTAGTGCGGTTCAGTTTAATTTTATTTTATTAGTTATATTTAAAAAAAAAACAAAGTTTAAAATTTTCTTTTAAAATAAATGCTAAAATCTTTTTTGCCAAAAAATATAATAATGAAAACATTATTACGTATTAGGAAAACAGAATATTTCCGGATACCTGTTAATATGGACTTTTTAATATTTCTAAAGGTAAAACTTTTCTCTAAATTCTCTTAATAATATTCTGATACCCTGAATTTTAGATATGATAATGTTTTATTTATACAGAAATTATTTTTCAACTATTTGTTTTAGACCAAGAAGACGATCAGGTGAACTCTCCGGTCCTCAAGACCTAACTACCGGATTAACCAAATTAAGCTCCCCACCTCCACAGGAAGAAACTGCCGAAAACTTATGTATGAAGAAAAAAGAAGAAAAAACCGTAAAGCAAGAACCAAAATCCTGTACCCCGGAACCATCGCTTCGGAGCCCAGAAATGGACATGAGTACTCAAAGTAGCGGCAAGGAATTTCGATCTTCACCTGTTTCCGCGCACCAACCCACTATGAATTTAAAGCAAGAAATTGATAGCCAGTCACCGTTGCCCTTCCCGCCTATGCCTACAGTTTCAGCACTTGCTATGACGCCTCCACACAGTAAATGTAAGTATTCAATTAATAGGTACAAGAATGGTACTTGTGGTACTCGGAACATTATGAACACCGACCAGTACCGTATTTTATCGTGGGCACGTGCCTGCGATAAGATCGCGTGGAAATTTATAGATTTCTGACTGGTATTCTTTAATAGTGAAGTAAATTTTAATGCCTATTTTACAAGCAATATTTTATTAGTTTTTTTAAAGTTTTTATCCCACTGTGTGTGCTGCCATGACATGAAATTGTCTATTTTGGTATAGGGATATCATTAACAAACCTGAGAGAAATAAGACCATACATAAAAATATCCTAAATCTAGTTAATATTTAAGTTTTACGCGAATTCTAAGAACCTAACTTTTTTTTCAATTTAGATATTAACATTATTTAAGTGTTCTTTTTATATAAGAACGGCATTTTGTAACTGGTGTTGTTTTTTCTAAAGTTATGCAGGCAACTTTTTATTTTGTGTTATCGCTTAACTTTCATTTTTACTATCCACGGTTTTTTAACCCATTAATATGCGATTGCAAAGTTTATTTGTTTAAATTTGAATTTGGTTTAAGATCCGAATAGGAAGCGACCCGCATCCATCTGTTTACCAAATAAAAACTGTTTTATATTAAATATATAAGTCCGGTGATGGCTTAGCGTGTAAGGCGTTAAGTCGTTGAGCGTACAACGGACGTGAGGTGGGTTCGAATCCTGCTGAGGCCAAATACTTATTTATAAATTGGTCGGAAATTTAGTGGTTAGCTCAACACCAGACGGACAAAGTGCAAAATGTATCAACGCTGAAGGCCACCAAAGGACCAGGGCGCCGGAACACACTTTGCCGTGTCCTGTGCAACCGTAGACATGCGGACCCCACTCAGTTGGTAGATTCAGTAGTGTCCCCTGGGTGGGGACGAGGTCTTAGTTTGTCGCTCATAGGACCGTGGTTCGGAACCCACGTTAAGCTGTAGGTCCCGTTTGGCTGACATCACCCAGACGTAAAGACCGTAGACCGCACAATAAGCCGAGCGGCTTCAGTGCATGGGTTATCCCGGCCCTATTCTAATCTAATCTATTCTAAATATTAAATATATTATTTAAACGAAGGGTTGCCTAACAAATTATGGCTAAGCTTTATTTCAATTTAAAAATAACCTTGACCATATTTTGAGCACCTGGATTATTGGTAGTATATGTCATATTGTTTAAACTACTAAGAACCAAACAGTTAAATAAGTAAAAGATCACTAAAATGACGTTTTGGTGCATCTCCACCATTGTACAAATTAAAGTATGATATTTTGTTATATAATGAAAACTATCTATTATCAAGTTTTTAGATTCAAATTTCTATATCCTATTGATATTTGAAAATACATGACATTTAATTGACTTGTCTTAGAATGTATTTAAAAAATTAGTAGATTTGTCACTTATACAGGCATGTGTCATAAGAAGTTACGGTTATTCTTTAATTTTAATCCGCCAAACTACAGAACATATCTTCGACTCATAATTTTTAGGCAACCTTGTGGCAATACCTTTCTATAATTATTATATTTAAAATAAAGGACTTTTTATTTGGTAAACAGATATGTGCAGGTCGCTTTCTATTCGGATTTTAGACTTACTGTAAACTTGGGATTTTAAAAATGATTTTAATAAAGTCCTAATTCTTTTTCCTAACAAACTTGGCTGTGAGATAATAATAATAATTTGTGCTCAAAATCCAAGTCAGCACATAGTTTTATAAGAAAATATTTAAAGCAATTCTTTTGATTCGGTTTATAAAATTTATGGCCAATTTTATAGTGTTATGTCATCCTTCTGATAAAGTATTGAAAGCTGGTGATTGGTAATAAATATTAGGTTTGCTTTGTAAAAGGGTATTTTGAACAATGTTTTGGACTCAAAAATCATTAAAAAATTAAAATTAGGTACATAGCTTATCCCTTTTTTATTGTCGTGGACCACTTTATAGATCTTACATTAGAAACTGGTTACGAATCACTGGTCAAATAGAAGCGTAAAATTATTTATATAAGACGGTTAAAGCAAGGCCAATGACGGAAACATATCCGTATCAAATAAGCGCATAAGCATTATAAATTTTCTCGTTGTAAGAAGATACGTCCAACGCAACTCTACCGATTTCTACGCACGTTCAAAACGTAACCTAACGAGGCGAACCTGGCCGAACATTTCAACCTAGGTATCTGATCATGTCCGGACGGACATAATTAGATACCTAGATATCAATAGCAAATTGTTTAAATGTTTTGATTTTAAAAAATTACCAAAAATAATTGAGGTTATGAAAGTTTATTGTTTTTGTCTTCCAATTTGATTTTTAACAAGACCGTTTACAAAAACTTTAAAAAATAAGGCTAAGCCATTAGTCGTCTACATCTGCCGTCTGGAGTAGGAACAACATATCATATATTTTGGAGTTTACAAGGGTACATACGTCTATGTCTTTGGTCTTGCTATAACCGCCTATTAACTATATTAAAACTGTACGTTAACATATTGCAGAGTAATCGTAAACTCATATTAAATAAATTATCTTTTTCCAGTCCACCTCTGCATTAGGGAAACACATCGCTGAAAAATCGGCTTGTGAGTCATGGCTTATTGCTTGGTTAGCAATTATCGCGCGAGGCGAACATCGCATTTGCATAAACTATTAATGGTGCGATGTTAACAAGACTTTTAAAAAGTTAAAACTATGTTTAAAAATTGCCCGCGCTGCTGGCATGCATTGTTTCTATTTATTTGAACAACTTGACAGCGGGGTTTACTTTATTAGTGCAAGTCATGATGTTGGCTGCTTAAGGGTGGATTAATTAATTATGTAAGAAAAACGGTTTCTTATGCGCCAAGTTATTAAATTTTGTAGTGCCTAAAAATGCATCTGATTTTTGCGTTCTTCCAAATGCCCTTTATTTATTTTAAATTTATTAAACTTATACCGGGTGCCCACGAGATTACTATTAAGTCTGTGTTATTTTCTTGAGAAGTGTTACACATCATTTGTTTTTTAACAAATCGATTAAAATGGCGGTTATCATGACATTTTCGAACACCATTTTATCAAAAACTAATTAGGATAAGTATAGCATGTGTACATATATTTTCTTAAAATTGCCAGTAAAATTGATTTTTAAAAAATATATAGGGTGTTTCACTATAAATACCAAAGTTAAGAGCACTTCCGGTTAAACCGGATGTGCCACATAAAATCTGAAAGATTGGAAATCTGCATTCTATCCAACCATACATCCGACCAAAATATTAATATTATGCTTCTTCTCAAGAAACTAACAGACTTGATAGTACCTAATCTTGTGGGGACCTGGTATTTTGTCTTGGCATATTATAATCTCAGAATAAATATGTTTGTAAAATATAATACATATCTCAAAAATATATATTTTTTTATTATTATGCACAAAATAATTCTAAAACCTGTGTGCAACAAATTTGGGGCTTTTTTCATCTAAAGACGTTTGGAAATTAATTTTAATAATGAATGACTTTATTTTTTAACACTAGAAAAATTATGAAAATTACCTTACATTACTTTATACACTTGTTACATTAATAACTATTTTAAAAACATACTTTTTTCCCCATCCAATTAATTTGATAGGGTATTCTTGTAAAAAATAGCAAGCCTACTGCTGAACTTAATGACTTTGCAGGATAACCTCAAAGTTATATATTATTTGTACAATTATATATTATTGATTTAATCATAAATATTTAACAAGTGTAAGCACTAATTAGAAACAGTATGTGCATGCATACCTTACCTAATACTATCTATACCTTCGTTAATATTTAAAAATATGACAATTTATGAAAATTACAGACATATTACGAACTAGAGCAAGTGTCTAATCACACGGACTATTTTTTCAAAGTGTATACTACATGAATTTTTTATTTACGAAAACGACTAATTTGTAGATTCACTGTTCATATTATACGTTATTTGGATAAATTAAAAGTTACTTTGCACGAAATAATTTGGATAAAAGTTGATATATAGTAGTTAAAGACGGTGTTTTTTTACATAGTTAATAAAGCTTTACTCCTGGTAGAAGGTACAAAAAATATTAAATTATAACATTTTATCTATTATTTCGTTATTAAAGAAAAACGCTTTTACGAAAGTAGGTATATTTAAAAGTAACATTTTTATATTACTTCTTGGTAAAATGAGCAGCAAAATAAAAGACAAAACTTTAAAACTGTTTTAATGTTACTTTGTGTTATTGCAAAATTTTAAAATTAAATTGTAAATCAGAATCTGATGTTAACATGAAAGAAAATACAAAAACGTCTTTGTTTACAACTAAAATAAATGTATCGATAAATAACTTGACGTTAGGGGTTACAAGGGACAACAAAATATATCCACTTATGCTTAACGGACCTCAGAGGCACAAAAGTTTAATTGTGTTGTGGGCTTTAAAGCTTGATCAAATCCTATAAATTTGCGTATGTACGTACATACCAAAATCCTTATAGTGCATTAACTATTTTGCAGTCTTTGGCCTTGACTCGCCCCTAGGACTTTTTCCTCCCGGCTTAGACAGCTGCAGAAACCCACTATTTGACATGGGGGATCCTAGAAATGCCCTGGATACCCCGATGTTTGTGAAAAAGAAAAGTGAGTGACAAAACTTTTATAATTTTTGACTTAAAGTCCTTTGTGGATTTTAAACAATATATGTAATTTATTTCTAAATTTTTAGTGGGTAGACCTAAAGGTCAACATTCCGCTCCACGAGGAGGACCTCCTCGCTCCTGGACCAACGCAGAACTGACCGAAGCCCTTCAACACGTTTGGAATAAGAAAATGACCACCAGCCAAGCTTCACGGATATTTGGCATTCCCTATAACTCTCTCCTTATGTACGTGAGGGGAAAATATGGCAAAAGCCTCAAACTGGAACAATTAAGGAAAGACTGCATAGGCGGACCCAACCCAGCAATGGATTTATTAGGTGCTATGGGAACTACTAATAATAATAATAACAATCTATCGAAAAGTGGAGAAAGAGAACATGAGCAAATTCAGCCCAATACTAGGCCTCCAAGTACGGATCAAGAGCAGGGTCCTCCGCAACATCCAGTAAGTCCCAATTTTTTTCTAATTTATTACTTAAATTCGGTGAGCGTTTGGATATTTGTAACTTATAAATAAAAAGTACTTTGTACATTTTTTCCCTTTTTCCTTTTAGGGAAAGACTTCAAACCTGTAAAGACGCGATTGTATTATTTTTGGTAGAGCATGTAGGTATAAAAAGTTTTTAAAAAAGAAAACTGAGTAAATCTAGATTAAACACTTTCATTTAATATTAACGAATCTATTTGTGATACAACATATTAATTAAATTTTTGGAGTAGTGTTAATTAAAACTTTTTTGTGTTTATTGCTAATTTCGATTACCAAAATTTATTTATTGTAAAACAGTCTTGATGTTTTTACTTTCGTACTTATATAAATATTAACAAAGAAACATTTAAAAATAATAAATTTTTATATGCATAATCTTTGCCAAGTAACTGATTGATATAACCTAAAAAAATTAAATCTTTAATAACAAAATCGTTTAAAAAAATTTAAAAAGTCACAAAAAAATTAGAGTAATTTATTTTTTTATATTATAGAATCATGTATAAATGTGTCTTCCCCAATATTTATCACCCTTTTAACTTCTCATGCGATAGATTAAAATACATTATTTTTGTATACATTAATAACAATACTAATAAAATTTACTTTTCAGATCTTCAATCCATTCGCCCACCCCTTCTATCCTGATTTTGGAACAGGATTTCCCATCCCCGTAAGCATGGTCCATCTATTGCCGCAGAGTGAAAAGAATCGTACAGAACACAACGTCTACGGACAAACAGCGCCACACGACGACGATCTTAGTAAACAAAGTCCCGTAAAGGAAATCGAAGAAGAAGCGTCGCAGGAATTATATAGACCATCACCCATGAACGTGGATGACCGAAGGGAGCTTGTGCAGCAGAATGGCCAGGATTAAGAACCCAAGACCTAGATGGCGTTTAATGTGGAGAATGAACGTAACAAGTTGTGTGTAGAGTGTGTGAACTGGCAGGATTAACAGAAAGAGGTTTTAGAGAATACATTTTAACTGTGTGATTTTGTTTTAATTTTTTTTTACCAAGGTATAGTTGGCAAGAATTCAATAACTTGTTTTTGCTAAAATTGCTGCTGGCGCATTTTAATAAATCATTAATTTCACTGAGAAAAATAATTATAAGGTTACCGAAAACAAGTTATTTTTTGGTTTAATGCATCTAGAATTAAAATCGACCTTCAAAATTTTTTTCTTTTTTATTTAGATGTTAAAGAATAAAAATAAAGATGCACTTTATTTTTTCTTTATAGAAGTTGTAAAAATTATTTTTATTAAGTTTTCGGTATCTTTTCTTAACAGCAGTTTCTTTCATTGTGATTGTGATAAAGCGCCTTTTCATAACCAACATTTTTACATAAATAAAGATAAAATTAATTTCTTTACTTGGTAATAAGTATTTAATTTTGTAAAAATTTAAATTTATAGGCTTTTAAAATTATTTTTAGAAATTTTAAGAGATAGGCGTAAAGTAGTTAATACCATCGAGCAAGAGCACGGTACAAATGATTTAGCTCCAAATGGTTTGCTACTTTTGTTACTATTTTAACGTTATTTTTCCTTTTTAGCTATTGTTTTGTTACATGACAATGAATATGTTCACTTTGTTAGTAATTGCTTTATTTACAGTATGTTTACTATTTCTCTAAAACCATTTAAAGGTTTTTGTCAAGAAATGTGCGATATAAGTTTAAAAATATAAAATGGTAAAAAATTAAAAAACATATTTTACTTTTATAACTACGTAAATGTATATTATTATGGAAAAGACAAATTGTTTATGTAATGTTTACATGCGGAATGAAAAGAGGTTCAAGAAAAGTTGCTATTCTTAAAACTGTTTTGTGTAGTTTGCGACTAAACTTATGCATCCTTAAATACCTTTTTATTGACTGAACCTACTAATTGAAGTAAAATTTTACATTTATATAAAATGGAGTACATTGAATTATTATCCAAACAATTTTTTGACAAAAACTAATTAAAATCCTGCTATTTAAGTGATAAAAATGTTTAAATAGGGGCAATATTAGAATTTTAGGACTAGAAAAATTGTAATGAGAAGCTATTTGAAAATTTTAATTCCCTTTGTTATAAGTTGTTTGTTTTGAGAAATACTTACCGAAATAAAAAAATGTGTTAAATATAAATGTTTAGTAGATTAAGCTGTTTGTGCTTCCTCAGTTACATACTTTCATTTTGGTATTATGTGAATAGAAAAAATGGATAAAAAGAATTCTATAAGCCAGGATTTCCTTTTAAAAATGATTTTATATACCAGTACATTAACAACAATAATTGTATTCATAAAAGTATTAAAATATAAAACATAAAAGTATCTGATTCTTATAGATTCGTTTGTAACCCTAATAGCTTTTTCACCAACTAAAAATTAAATATTCCAGATTAAGAATTCCAAGTTTTTGCTAATTTATTGTTACTACAAACCAAATATCTGTTTAAAGTAAATATTTCACAAATAATAATTTTAAAGATAAGATAATAAAACTGGTGACCATAATTTTTGGTAACCAATAGTATTTTTTGTTAATTTTCCGAACATTACTCTAAAATCTGAATGAAAATATATTAATAGAAAATAAATAGTATTTTTATTCTTGCTTATGGAAATCTTAAATCCAGTGGTTAAATTAGGTTGCAAGCTGGTCAGATTCCGATAGATTTGCAAATAAAACTTAGGATCGGAATGTGTTTTTATAAGACTGATATATCATTATGCCAAGATGTTCCGACTACAAGCAAACTACAATTACTACAATTTTATTTTTTACTACTACCACTATATACAGTTCCTCAGATATACAGATTTTTTACCAAATATTTACTCAATATTACTATATACAATGGTTTTTTGTTTGTTACTACTAAACCAAAATATCCTGCGGAATGATGATGTTTCTGCTGAATCCGCAGGATATATCCTTAATACATAGTCTGCTGCGATATTAGTGATTTTTTACAATAAACAGTTTGTACAGTATACAGATTTTTAAGATAAATAGATACAGATTTCATTTCACACAAATATATTTTTTAACTCCGAATAAACAGTTGTTTGTTTTTATATTTTTATACACACCATATAACAATAATAGCAAGAAAAAACCAATTAAACCCATATTAATAAATAGAGTATTTATCACTTGTACTAAATATATATTAGTTGGGACAGACTGAGTTACAGACATATAATCCTTTACAAAAGTTGTTGAAAAAAGTTGAAAAATCTGCTTTGATATCAGTGTTGTCAGTTTTATAGCTTTTAAATTGGGCCATTTATCTCAATAGGATATTGTTAGGTTTATTATAATACATCTTATTTTATAATGTTTAAAACCTAAAACAAAAAAAAACAAAAAAAACATTTAAGAAATTTAAAAACTATTTTTTAGTTTTATACTAAGAAATCAATGCAGATTTTTAAATATACACAACTTTTTGAAGTACGTTAATACGTTTTAATAATCAGTTTTTTGTTTTTCGTCACAATATTTTTATTTATCAAAAAATATATACAAAATAAAATTTTAAACAATATTTAATTTTAAATAAAGTTTGGCAAAATGATTAAGATGTAAAAGCGGTCTAGACTACCAATGTAAAAATTAACCAAATGTAGGTAATATAAAAATTATAATTAAGCAATGTACAGAAAAAAGTATGTGTTGATTCGTGTATGTATACAAATTTAAAATAAAAAAAAATAAAATACGGTAAAGAAAATATAGTGTACTATTTCGTCATCAAAAGTAAATTTTAGAGGTTCTTATTAGAAAAGTATGTATAAAAATTGTAATTTTAGGCATCAAATGTGGGTATACGGTCAACAATGTACAAAAAATATACTTTTTCGGCTTATGAAATCAACCGCTTCTAAAAAAGTTTTTTTGATGGTCTTCTTTCTTTAAGCAACCATAATACATTTAAAATTTAATGTACTTAATGCAACCTGTAATTAAATAAATTCATACTTGAGCAACTAGTTATAGATGTAGCAAAAGTAATAGTGGCCAAAATATGCAACTTGTTTGTACATTTTATAAACTAAAACATATTTGCGAAACTTTTTCTTTATAACTGGGCAAATTGCAAATAACAAAGCTAATCTCATCGCGTATAAAAGTAAAAATATATATTTTAATGATAATGTTGTTACTTTGCGTAAATAATAAATAAAAAACCATTTTTTGTATAACTAAGTCTAGGGTTGGCGATTTAGGAGCAAGTTTTTAGACACATACATACATATGTTACGCAGAATTTGTGTAATTGTCAATTTCATGTATTCGGCAAAATTGTGCTTAATTCATGAAATAAGCATGTCAATTTACATCAAAACAATATCAAAACAAATCGCACAGTAAAATGTAAAAACCAACAACAAACACCATGTATGTATACCAGAACCAACCATGACCCTCCCCCCAATTGTAAAAACAGCTTATTTCACGAATTAAGCAAAATTTTAGTTTTGCCGAGCACATGAAATCAGCAATTACACAAATTCGATATAACACATATCGTGTATCGTTTTGATTTTGGAATTATGTTTGAAAATAATTTTAAGAGGAGGAGTTTTGCAAGTATGTTTTTCCGTATTATATTTAAGTAATTTAACCTGGATATTGTCCAAATCAAGCAATTATGCGCAAACTAGAAAAACTAGACAGTCGATTTTTCTTATTTTCTCACATCTCTAGCAGGGTAAAGATAAGTGCAAACTTGCTAAATTTTTAAAATAATCAATTGAAATCAATACAAAGTTTACGACACATCACTAGAGTATAACGATTCATTATTTGGTTTTTATATAATTTTGCTATGTTAGTTTTACAGGTTCCATTTAACTGTAGTCTTCAGGTTAAGTTAACCTTAAAATACAAAGTAGATATATTTACTTATATAAACATCACTAAAACTGTTGGCTAATTGTAGAAAAAGGGGACCAGTCGTACCCAGTATGCTCTTATAAATGGTGAATATTGACTATATACGGATCATTTGTTTTACGAGCTAATTGAGGTTTAATAAATAGTAATTTGCAAAACAAAAGTATAACCGCCCATAAATAAACTTAAAAGCATACAACTAAGGTTGCGAAAAATATATAAAAGCTTTAATAAGGGTTTCTTAATTAGTTTTTTTTTCTATTTACTTAAATTTTACCTAATTATTAAATTGTACTAATTCTGTAAAATTTAAACGATTTCTGTATACTCAATATTCAAAAACGAACATACTTGAACCGGATCCTTTTTTTCTAGGATCGTCTAACGGTCTATAAGCCCTGATGAAAAAGTTAAACTGAACTGGTAAAAATACTCTATAAGCATTTATTGTGTGTTTTTTTTTTACTATTTACAGGCTGATGTAGAAGTATTGCTCGATATTCTTTAATTTTTAATCTTTATTAACCATTATTGTACATTATTATTTGACTCTTACGTCACAAATATTTTATTCTAGTAGGTAAATGGAATATTTTTACATTTATTGGAAATATTTGTCACTGTTATTAAAAGTACATTTAATAAAGAAATTATTTGGGCACAACTTCTGCCACATCCTGTGAATTTGAAGTATAGTAGAGTAAAAGTGTATTTATTAGAGTTATTAAAATGTGATACAAGCTGTTCAAAAAATATTGGACAGCAACATTGATTAGATGTTAAATAAGTTATAAAAGAATTAGAAAAAGTTTTATATTTTTTGTAAAAATATGAACCTTTTTTGATATAGGTTTAGTGAAAAATACGTTACCACTTTTAAATACTCTTTATTCTAATTTATGTTTAAATTTTTATCTTTACAATCTTTTGTAAAAAACTTTTTAATCTCATTAAAGGTTGTGCACGTTTTAAGTAGTATTTTTATGTATCTTTTGCTTTTTTAAAAGCTAACTTTAAAGTTCCTTTATAGTTTTGTCCTATTTTAAAAGTATTTTGTAAAGTAATGTCGCTGAATATTTTTTTAGTTAATATAACTATATAGTTGTTTAGGATGTGCATTTTAAAATATGTTTTAAAGCAACTGTATTAAAAATGAAGTACAGTAAGACATTTTTTAAACAAAAATTGATTTTTTTCTCTTATTGAGTATTAAAAACCCAATGTTTCTACACATAATCTAAATACATATTTTTAAGTCAATATAAAAATAGTTGCTATCTATAAAACTTATTTTAAAACGAACATATTAATTTTTTTTACAGGATAACCTACAAATATGATATTGGTGCTGGTTAATTAAGGTTAAGTTGTATATAATCAAGACAAACACACAGACATTCCTACAAAAGTATTATTAGTTATAGCCTAATATATTTTGCATAGTATTATTTTTGAGTTCCTCGTATACTATTTAATTTATATTATATGTTCACAATTTAAGATTATGCAATTGCTATGTTTTATGTTGAGTATCTATTGTCCCAAGTTTTTGGGGAAATTTAGTAGACCTAAAAATAAAGTCAATTTTACACAGTTGTAAGCTAAATGTCAAATTTTAGCCCTACAATTGATTTATTTTGAAATTTGGCCTAATGCGTTTTGAATGGTTAGGTTTGCTGAATTTGCCTATTGCCAAAATCAATCAATAATAAGCACAAATTAAAAGTTTACATAGATTTGGTACTATTATTTAAAAAGTTAACAAAGGTGTAAATATTGTAGCTTTCTGTTTCTTCAAAATAATAAAAATGGCAATAGCATGATTTTAAATAAGTCAGTGCACAATTGGTTTATTTATTATTTATTGCACAAGCACAAAATAGACAATATAAGAGATAATTTTTAATCAGGGTAGTTAGTAATAAGTTCGGCTACACTGAAAAATTAAGTAATAAACTTAGTTAACAATCATGGGAGTGGAAGTAGCTCGAAATGTTACTAACGTAATAGTGTTATCATTCTGATATAATACAGTACCAATAATACTCATTTTTTCTTTGTTATGAAAAATGTTTTTCGTGCAATATTTTTTATTTAAATAATGTTATTTTTAAAGCAGTCAAAAGAATTATTTAAATGTAATATTTTTGAAGTAGTTTTTCCCTTAAAAAAATAAACATAGACATTTGTACTTACAATTAGTGATTAAACAAAATCATATGGACATGGAAGATATATTATTATCGAAACTAACTTTAATGTACTTCTTATATTACTAGAAACTGTTTAGTATAAATGCTATTTTATTCTCATAGTAAATATTTAATTTCAATACTACTACTTTTCTTAAAATTAAAAAACATTATTCATAACACAAAAAATATTATATGTAATTAAATCGTTTTGGCTGCTACAATAAATTGTAAATTTGGGCATTTTGTAAATTTAAATTGAATCCTTAAACAGGATTCTTAGAAAAAAGGAACGAACCCCTGGCATTAACTTGTAAAAAAATAATTGCAATTTTTGTAAAATGGTGCAATCTGTAAAAACAATAGGAAATTAAGTGATTAAATGTAAAAGTAGCACCTCGTACAGTTTAGTTATTTTTATTAATTGAATGTTTTTATTTCAATTGTGAAAAGATTTTAAAAACAGGGTAAAATTAACAATATCCCATAGATATATTTATTTACTAATAATAACAGATGTATACCATGGTAAGTGCAGACAAAATACAAATTATTTATTATTAAATGTTTATACGCAAATGTAAACTTTTATCGATAAATAATTTGGCCGTTGTACGGGGTGTTTTAAAGCGTTATTTATATTTGTGCAAAGTGCGCATAGAAATAAAATTTAAAAATTGTATTATAATAAATTTTAGTTTAGGGACATATACAAATATAGATATTTGATATTTAGGTAGGCTTAGTTTTTGATGATGTTAAAATAAAATTTAATAAAGCTTCGTGAAAAAAACGCATTTTATTTTAAAATTAAAATGTTCCATGATATATACCATACCTTTCCAGGAATACGCAGTGTGTTTACACTTAAGTTCGAATCATATTGAAAACTTTTTTATTATTTATTTAACGAATAACAGTTATCTGTAGTCTAAAACCTAAAATTTTTCCATAAGATATATTTTTCTTTAATGATATATATGACAATTTTAGAAACAAAATTGTCTGACAAATTACAAATAAAAAACTTTTCGTGTGTTGCAGACCTACTGGACGACAATGTTTAATATATCCTACTTAAAAAAATAGAACAAAGACAAATAAAAATTTTCTTACAAATTTGTTATCTATCAACAAAAAAACTTCTTTACGTACTATTCTACTTTGCCATGCTAAATATGCATAAATGTTAAGAAACTTTAAAATTTTGGATTGATTATTTTGATGAAAAATTTACTCTGTTTTAAAAAACATAAGCCTAAATTTAACAGCACAACATTTTTTTATACCTCTGGATATTTAATAACATTTTTCCTATGAATTTGTCCATCATTACCGCTTATTTTTTCTTATAATAAATTTTTGATATTGCTTTTTTCCTTTTAAGAAAAAATAATATATTTGGAGATACCTCGTATACCACTAAAAAAATTATATTATTTGATGATTGCAGTAACGGTTTTAGACCATGCAGAACTAATTATAAGAAACAACTTTTTTTTCATAAAATTAGGAATAAAAAGTTTTCCATATAGGGCGAACTTGAACAGACACACTGTATAAATTTTGCCAGTTTATGCAGATAGACCACAGTTGCCAAAAATGTATATTTAAGTAAAAAACTTATAGTAATATAAGACCAAGCGACATGATGGATATTTTAATTTGAAAGTTAAAGGGTAGTTATTTAAAGTCGAAAATGTCAGAAAGGCTGCACTTGTATTAATTTAATGATATGTGCTTGCAGGCACTTATTCATAAAGGCGGTTATGCTTTTGACGAAACCGCCGCGCCAAATCATGTTCTATCCCCAAAAAGTAGAAATAAGAAACCCACAATCAGGTTACGGTTACACTTCACACATTTTCTACGAAAGCTATTTAGTTCCAAAGATTAATTTTGTCAAATTTGTGGACCTTTTTTGGCCTTTTTTACCCTTTAAATATTAACATTGCATTATACAGGGTGGCACTAACGCCTTTGTCTCTAGTACCAAAACGGTATTGTGTTTTTAAAATATTTTGTCACAGGGATATGTGAGTTTATTAGGGGTACAATTTAAAAAGAAATTATATAGGGTGCTTAAAAAAATAGATCCACGTCAATAATATATGTTTTTTAAATAAAACATACTGTATATTATTTTATTTTTGAATTGTAGGACTAAGCATAGGGTATTTCTTTATTTTTTTTATTTTTAAGAAATGTATGACAAAAACTAAAAATGTTATTTATCCTATCCTCCTTACGGTCAATATATATATATAAGTATTGTAGTTCCAACTATGAATAATTTTGTACTAAATTATGTGGACCTTATGTGGCCTTATATTACGCCTTTAAATATTAACATTGCATTATACAGGGTGGCACTAACGCCTTTGTCTCTAGTACCAAAACGGTATTGTGTTTTTAAAATATTTTGTCACAGGCATATGTGAGTCTATTAGGGGTATAATTTAGAAAGAAATTATATAGGGTGCTTAACAAATACGATCTCACGTCAATCACTATATGTTTTTAAATAAGACATACTGTATATTATTTTCAACTTTTTGAATTGTAGGACTTTGAAACATATGGGTATACTTAGCTTTATAGATGTTCTTAAGAAATGCATGACAAATAACTGAAAAATGTTATCTTACCCTCCTATCCATCTTTATCGGTCAATATATATATATAAACATGTGGCATCAACTATTTTTCATTTTTTTACTAAAAATTATTTAGAGTTTTGGAAAATAACTTAATCGTTTATTTGATAGGGAACAGGATGTTTTCCAGTAAGTTTTTAAATTTTAGAAATAAAAATAATTTCCTTCAGATATTCCTCTTTCAAAAAAAAAAAAAAAAAAAGAAGAAGAAAAAAACTGAAAAATTCGTATTAATTTTTTTTTTTCGATAAGGAGCAATTATCGTATGTTAAATGGAACCATGTATATTTTTTAATTGAAAAATGTATCTACTGTTCCATTTAAATGGAATGGAATGAAATGGATTATAGGGTTTATAGAGCTATTTAATGCATATTGGCCAAATGTGATAAAAAAGAAACGTTATGCGCCTTATATTATTAATATACAGAGAGTCTCTAAGAGGTCTTTACAAAATGCTACCACAAATTCCTTGGACCAAAATACAACGATCTCACGCAATTTACCTTAATCAAAAAGTTGAACGTTTGCAAGATACAGGTGTCAAAGTTAACTTTAATTCTAGTTTTCTTAAATATTTACTGAAAGAAAACAGTTAATTAAACTACCTTTCAGTTGCTTCGTTAATAACCATTCCTTTATTTTTAGGTAACATAGCTATTTTTTAATAATGATATTAGATTGATCTTTCGAGAACTATTAAAGTTGTCTTTCTGAAATCAAGGTATTACTGTTAATAAATTTCTGCATAACACTAACTAGTTGGTTTAGTTACAATCCATTTACGTGTTAATAAAATCTTACCAGATTTACTATTATGTTGCGGTTTAATTGTGGTAATTAAGTTAATTATTTGTGTTTATTAAATGCATCAAATAAAGTTTCCATTAATAAAGGCAGAAAAAGACCTACCTAATACTATTAGATATTCAGGTATTACAAGTGGGCGCTTGAATATTCATAACTAAAGTCATTTAGCTAGATATGAATCGTTAAAAATCGATATACTTCGGTAGCGCTCGTCAACGGAAAGTCTTCCAGAGAGGCGCAACGTTGTTGCTGTTATTTCAGTTTTGTGCTTCGTGTGGTTTGGCTAGGGTAGGTTTTTCTTGGTGTATTATTTTTACGGACGCCATTTGACTGATTCCAAAATGGCGCGTGTAAAAATCTTAATTTATTTAAAAACCAAATATTTTATTTCGTTTTTCTATGTTTTTGGTTTGGTTTAGCGTTATGCAGTTTTATAATGGCCTAAAAACGTACTTTACAGGAATGGGGCTTTAAACAAAGTGACGTACTTTACAGGAATGGGGCTTTAAACAAAGTGTTATAGAAGCTTTTAAAGGTAAGCATTAAAAGATTTGCAACTTCTTAATTAATTTTGGTAATTATTTATTCTTTTATTTTTTCGATAAAAAAAATACTCACTTGTTCTAGAGGCAGTTACTGACATAAACCCTTCAAGGGAGCAAGAAAATATCGTTTTTTTATTTATTTATGAATCAACAAACTTTCGGGACCGCGAAGTGAATTGTGTGCTGGGCGAACCTTTTCCTGTTCCGTGGCTGGGCGGGGTAAGTCCATGGTAAAAGACGATGTAAAGTGAATGTCCAGAAATTAAAGCAGGTTCAATAGGTTTTGCGGACACAAGTTTTTAAAATTTTAAATGTTCATTCATAAATCGCAATTATTTAACAGTTATATTTTTGCAAAACGTGAATATTACGCTTTTTTATGTGCTATTTAGAATGCCTATTTTATAATAAAATTTCAGAAACTGCTCAAATTTTGTCAAGCAAAACGTAATGAACCCACTTTAATTTCTAGACATTCACTTTATCATGGTTTTACCCCGCCCAGCTACGGAAGAGAAAATGGTTTGCCCAGTATCCCAATTTTAATCGCAAAAATAAAAGAATAAATAATTACCATTATTAATGAGGAAGTTGCAAATCCTTTTTAATGCTTAGTTTTAAAAGCTTTTATAGCACTTTGATTAAAGCCCCATTCCGTTAAAGTACGTTTGTTGGCCATTATTAAACTGCACAACGCTAAAACAAACCACAAACATAGAAAAACGGAATAAAATATTTGGTTTTTAAAAAATATATATTTTTACTCGTGTATCAGTCAAATGGCCTTGGTAAAAATAATAAGCCAAAAAACCTACCCCATCCACTTATCACACTTATCTCGTAATACATACATTTAAATTTATAATATATATATATATATATATATATATATATATATATATATATATATATATATATATATATATATATATATATATATATATATATATATATATATATATATTATAAATTTAATTTGCTACAGGAACTAGAGCTTATTTGCTGAAGCAACTAAAGCCATATACTACAATAACTAAAGCTTATACAGGGTGTCTCGAAAGGTAAGGTAAAAATTATTTCATTTATAACTTTTAAACGGTTGCCCCAATAATAATTATATTTGGGTATTTAAATAAACTCATACCAGTGTTTTTCCAGAGGCAAATGATAGCGCAGCAATTCATAATTATACAGGGTAAGACGATTTTTTCGTTTATTATATGCATATTTTACAGAGATTAAAATTTGACATTTTGGTTTGACCGTTTAATTCCTTCATCATTTTTGTACAAAAAGGTATACCTTATGTAAATCGATATCTTGGACCATTCTTCATAAAATCGCATTTTAAAAACCAGACATACCCCTATTTTGTATATAACAAAAAACATCCATTTTTGAGGAAAATATTAAAATGTGGTTTAAAAAATAAAAATGGTGTTTAAAGGCCTTTAAAACGTTATAACACAAATAAAGACTGTTTTTTAAAAATTTTACCATGTTTTAATAATTTTTTCAAAAACTGATTTTTTATTACATACAAAATGGGGTATGTCTGGATTTAAAATGCGTTTATATGAAAAACGGTCCAAGGTATCAGTTTAAATAAAGTATACCTTTTTTGTACAAAATGATAGAGAAATTATACGGTCAAACCAAAATGTAATTTTTTTTACCTCTGTAAGAAATGCATTAAATAAACGAAAAAATTCGTCTCACCCTGTATAATTATGACTTACGGCGCATCATTTGCCTATGGAAAAAGTATTGGTACGAGTTAATTTAAATGCCTAAATATCATTATTATTGTGGCAACCGTTCAAAAGTTATTAATGAAATACTATTTTTTATATTCTAACTTTAAACATCAATAACTTCCTAAGGAAGCACGATAGAACTTCTTTTTTATATGAAGTACTAACATTATTTTGGCTCACTCTACCACCCCTATCATTTTGACCTCACCTTTCCGGACACCCTGTATATTCCAGCAAGCTACATTTTTGCTACTTTAATTAAAGCTTAGGTATTACCCTAAGTCCTAAAAATTATAACCATACAAAAGCTCTTTAGCTAAGTCCATTAACATTACAATATTGATCATAATGTTGATATAGTAATACTGATAATAAGATTGAATATCAGTCACAACTAAGTCCATTGAGCAGTAAAAAGTAAATGACTTAATAACCATAATGTCATGGACTAACAGCGGTAACTAGACGACCTTAATAACCACACTACGAATGCCAAATAATGGTCGCTAACATATCAGATATTTTTCGGTTATTAAGCCGACTTAGTTATAGTAACTAATTTGGAAGTCGAAAGTCAACTTTAATTATGGCATTAACTGATCTTA